>JASDQU010243857.1:154270-204924 GCA_032191745.1 Picea mariana
ACCTCTGGTATCCTGTAGAGATGACCCCCCAACGTAATAATGACACTACGGGGTCGAGACTCATAGATAGCATGGCGTTTCCACATATATGGATAGCCCAAGAGAACATCACAGACATCTAGTGAGGAAACATCACATAATACCTCATCCTTGAAGGGTTGGATGTCGTATGACAATCGACATTGCTGGCTGACACGAAGATCTTGTCCTTGGCGAAGCCACGCAATGTTGTATGGTTGCTGGTGTGGTGTTGTCGACAATCCCAACTGTTTGATGACCTCTGCTGAGATGAGGTTCTTCTGGCTTCCACTATCAACAATAAAATGAAGTGGGGTCCCCTTCACCCACATCTGTGAATGAAAAAGGCGCTCCCCCTCTTCTGGATCTGTTGGTTCTTTTGGTTGAATTGTTGCGGTCACGACAATATCAGTGGGGTCTACGTCGATGATCTGTCTTTTACCAATATTTTCATAATCAGATTCTGAATCGGGGTTCGGCTCCTTGTCTTTGATCTCAGCCACCAATGACTGTTTTGAGCGACATTCGTCGGTGTTGTGCCAGGGGATTTTGTGGAAATCGCACCATTTCCCAGTGTCCTTCTTTGTCTTCCCGTGACCCTTCTTTTCCTGTGGCTTGGACAGGTTTTCAGGAGACTGTTTGTTAGGGTTGTCTTTGTCATACTTTGGTTGTTGTGGATTTGCAGACCCGAACTCCCGTTTGTTCTGGTGCTTAAATTTCTTCTCGATTTTAACAACATATCGATAGGTAGCACCGAGCGATGAGATGTCCAGAAAATCCATTTCAGTTTGGATGTATCTGTGTAGAGCCCCACGGTATTTCAGAACCAAATGTCATTCAGAGTCTTTGATACCCAACTTGGCGCGCAAGGTATGGAAGCTATTGGTGAACTCTGAAACTAATTGGCCCCTCTCTTGCCGCAGTGTGGTCCATCTCATGTATTGGTCCTCATAGTTTCCAACAAGGTAATACTGTTCCTTTGCCGCATCCACAAAAAAATCCCAAGTGGGATCGTCCCCATATATTCCAGACTCCTCTGTGGAACTATGCTCCCAGTAAGTTTCCCACCAATGTTTGACGTGGGGGAGAGCCTTAAGGAGTGCGAAGGTGATCTTTTCCTTGTCTGAAAAATTATGAAAAGAGAAATAACCTTCTAGCAAATTTAACCATTTATCTAGGGCATCTGCATCTATTTGACCTTCAAATACGGGAATATCAAAATTAACCTGTACTTTGAAGGGAAAGGTGCCTCCAAAGTGGTTGCTTGATGAAGATGCGCCTGATGCTATCGATAGGTGTTGAAGGATGTGGAAAAAATCTCCATCATTTCATCCCTCTGTCGCGTGAGAGCTTGCTCAAGCAACAGACTGATAGGATCGTCTGCTCCATCATTTTTCTTTTCTTCTGCCATTGAAGGTTCCTTGGGTGTGCGAGAGCGATTGTCCTCAAGAGAGACAAGCTCAAGACCCAACTTGCTATACTTGGACCTCTTCGGGGACATGCACTGAAAAACGATCAAGAGCAGCCTGCTCTGATACCACTGATCCGGATTATTTTCGACGCGAAATGAGAGCGGAGATATAATAAAGAAATGCACAGAGATATTGTAGATATTCAATAATATAACAGAAATGTATCAGAGATGCAACCATAAACACAAATATACAGTAATACATGATTTCTATTGATCACAGAAATGTACAAAGACTGTAAAAATACAGAGTGAAAGACTCGCGAGAATGGTGGCAGCTTATCTCTGAGAAGAGATGTGACAGCTACTCGCATTCGCAAGAAGATGATTACAATGAGGCTCTGAAGGCCCTTTTACAATAAATGGGAATGCCAAAAGTTCTAGACATCCAAAAACCTAACCCTAGGAGATGAAGTGCCAAAAGTCATGTGGGCCTCGTTTGGGTAAGTGAGTACATCAACTTCCCAGGGTCGTAACTTTTGCATACGATCTCCGTTTTAGGTGTGTGATAGCTCGTTGGAAAGGTATTGTCAAGGAGATTCATTTTGGGGGATCATTTATTCCTTCAGATATCATTGAGAACCTCGATCTCGAAAAACCTTCATTTGGACCCTCAAAATGGCCCCGAAAGTTAAAACCTGCTAAAAATAGTAAATTGCCAAAATGGCCAGAAAACTGTTTTGAGACATTTGGAAAAGGTGGGTGGCCACCAATATCCACCTGGATCAGGTTCATTCTTAAGTTAGAAATCTCCATGACTAGAACTTCTGGGGACTTGTCGTCTCCAAACTTCTCAATAAAACATGATTCAAACTTCTCCCATGACATGATGGTATGGGGTTATTGGGAAAAGTACCAGGTAGAGGCATTTCCCTCGAAGGTGTAGGGAAAAAATCTATAGACCACGTCTTTGTGCTCAACATTACAGAGTCTAATGGCTAACATAAACTTTTTGATGTGATCTTCGGCGATCTGTTTAGAGTCTGGGTCAAATTTAGGGAGCCACTTCTCTGGGTGTTTGGGTAAGGGATGCTGAGGCCCGGGTACGGTCACTGCATCTTGGTCAAGCCAGGGTCTGGCAAGATTGTTCTATTTGGCCATTGGTGTGGGGGGTTTCGAAGGCTGGGATGAGGAACTAACTTCGTCAGAGGATTCCTCTCCAAAAGAAGAAGGGGATGAAGGAGGTGGTGAGGGTGGTATTCCAAATCCTCCTGCTGCAGGAGTGAGGATTGGATCTGTAGGGTTTAAAGTGAGGTTAGTGCCTCCAAGTTGTTCTCTGATATCATAAAAATCTAATGGTTGGTCCAAAGGTCGGTTTGGTTGTCTTAAACAGGCGAAGGCACTATGTTTTCTTATGAGAGATTGGCAGACAATCTCTTGTACGTCACCACCTATAGGATTTGGAGTTACTGGTTCAACTGTGATCCGTAGATCGTCGTTTAATGTGGTTGTTGTTTGAGGGACAATGTTGTCACTTGAATGACTTCTTGTCACTATAGGTGAGCGGGTAGGTGGTGGAGGAGTCTTACGACCACCTCATGCCATTAATAATTTTCAGGCCCTCCTTCTAGAGCCATTTGTTGACGGGCAAAATTGACCACTCGTCAACTGGAGGAGTGAATCCGGTCCGGCGTTGTCTAAATAACCCAAGCCGTTTGGATTAATCCACTCCGACGGTTTTAGCGGCTCCGTTAGCTGATCTAAGTCCTACGAAAGTAAAAAGACAAAAAACTAAAGAGACTAACTAAATAAAAAACAAACAACTGTTGAAAACTATATACAATCTGAAATGTATTTACAGTTTTACTAACTAACAGAATAATAGTTCTACTTATTAAATATACAGTGTATCAATATATTTATATTTCTATTATATGTACAGTATTCACAAAATGCAAATTTTTTATCGAAAACCTGCGAAAATCATATATGAATTGACAGCAAAGCTATTGTTCAGTATTTTTTATTTTTTTTATAACTTTTATAAACTAGAAATGAAATGACAGCTATCTAGTTGCGAAATAAAAAAAAATAACAATCTATACAGTATATCTAAGCTACAGAAAATTCTTACATTAAGAAAACTAATAGAATGCTACTAGCAAACTAACCTGTAATCGCATATCCTATGTGTCATGTGCGTAGCATCTACGTTTGTTGTTTGATGAGGCCAACCCACACCAGATTTTACCAATGCTTCTCATAAACGGGAAGCAGTAACGCTTTGAATGCTAATGACATAACAGGTAATATATGTAGCAACATCAATTTATAATTTGACAAACGATCACATTAAGATAAATCTGAGTATGAAAATTTGCATATAACTGTTCATTGAATAAAGAAGATCAACCTTCTAATCATCACATGTGAACAGATTAATTTCTATATATAAAATGAGAGACATAAAATATGGACACTATATAAATATCATCACATCAACCTGTAACAAATTATGATATCTAAAGTAGTCAGAATTTGATTACAAATCGAAATGAGCCAAAACTTGAACAGAAATATGATATATTAAAGCTAAAGTTGTGTAAATAACCACTTTCATTCAAGTCTGAATAATCACCAATCCATAGTTTCCAGGCAGCGATGGTGTTTGTTTACAAAATAATACATTTATAAAAGCCACAGGCTCAAAACATTCCCTGTGGAAATTATCAAATTTGTTCCAAAAATCATGGGGAATACAATCTCCCAAATTCCCATTTCTATGTAAAACCAACAGCCTAATCTAAAATCATGTAAAGAAATAACATGTTCAGAGATGCCACTAGCGATCCAATTTCATTTAGAATTCGTATGTACCTGAAAACGCACAAGAATACATGATTTTAGATTGCATTTTAGTTGTAAAATCAACAAATTCGAATTTTAGTAACTAGCTACAGAATCTCGCGATTCTGTAGCTAGTTATTATTATAAACAGAATCATGTTTTATCAACAGAAATATATGCAATATGAGAAAACATATCTTATATGCTAATTCAAAACAAAACAAAATCATCCTAAAATTACTTTTAAAATACCATACCTCAGATTCATGGATTTTAATCAAGCTATTTTTGAATTGACAATGGCAGTGGCCGCTTCCACATTTTTAAAGACAATAGAGTCTGTAGTCTTATGTCTTTTATTGTTAGATTGAGCTAAATTTTTCAATCTATCGTTCTCCTTGGTCATAACACTCACTCGGTCCTCCAAAGACTTGATCTAAGATTGGAGCAAAGGGACGTCTGTATAATATCGGTCGAGCCACGACTTACATTCATTGCACTGTAGTTGAACAGGCTGTGTATTTACAGGTGAGGAACTTCTTAATTGACCAGTAGGTTCTCTATTGAGTTTAATCCCAGGGAAGTTAGTGTCGTCGCTAATACATGGTGGGAGGTTCGTCACATAGTCATAGGGCTTAACTGAGCAAAGTCTGTGTGAGTATGGATACTCTTCGGTTAGAAACCGTTCGATTTCAGAGTCAGAATATTCACTTAACAGAATTGGTTTTTGGTCTGTGTTTTCTTCAGGTTTGTTACGAGCACACCATGAAACCCAGCGCGTGGCCTTTTTACCCTTGTAGTTGATATCACTGTTACCTTTACCCTTTTTTCTTGCAGACATTTTAACATGCTTACCACCGTCTTTTGGACATGAATCAGGTAGGGTGTCGGGTTGGGTAGTGTTTGGGTAGGTCTAGGGTTCAACAGAGGGAAAGAGCGTAGGAGGGGGAATGACAGGCTCGACAAGGGTTTTTGTAACAACGGATTTGTCAACTTGTCCTATTTCAGGACTGGCAAAACCATTCCTCAACAAGAAAGCATCCCAACAATCGCTATTCAACTTCAACTAATGAACCATAATAATTTTAATTAAACAGTGGTGGAAGAGGTTGGAGTCGGCTTTATCCCTTTTGAAACACTTAGCCATTTTGTATAAACTCCGAACGAGAAAATATGGCATGTTTAAGGGAAAATTGATGAAACTCATGAGGAACTGCAAGTGGTATAAGAAAAATAAACCGTATCTACCCTCACAGGTAACGAACTGCTTGATAATAGCCAACAAATCATGCCATCTAGATTTTAGAGCTGTAACAGGCATACCTTTGTTGTAGTTGTTAATCTTCCTTGAGGTAAACAATAGTGACCAGGGCATTTCGTCAACCTTTGAATTTTTAAACCATTTTTGTCCCACGACTGGCAGAACAGTGGCTGAGCTAATGAAATCTTCATTCAATTCGAGCTGGACGTCCCCAATTTTGGCTCTGCAACCATCGAACGTTAGCATGAATTGTTGAGCAACTGCCAGGTTGAAACCCTTGAACTTCTCAACAAAGACCCAACCACCATTCCTCTCTAGGTCCTCTCGGGCATTATCAAACAACAACAAAGTTTGGACACCGTTGGGTTTGATTCTCACTATAGGAGCCATAGCTAATAGCACAAAATCAACAGGGTATTTGACGATAGGGTTTGATAGGGTAGACACAGAACCATTGTCCCGAAGCTTCCCCAACATAACGCAAAGGAAACCTAAAATGCAAGGGCAGAGTGTTAATGTTATGAGTGCGAGGATAGTGGTGTAAATTGAGGCCATGCAAGAATATCATGTCGGGCTATACTTGGAATGGTGTCTTGGTGTAATGGTACATTCAAATCATAACAGTGCATATCCAAAAGAATTTTAATCAACATGTCAAATGAACCATTACATAACCACGATTTGACCCAAAAATCAACGTGTCAATCAAACCATTGTGTCAAAGATTTTGTAAATCAACACCATATTAACAATAATCAAATGCATAAATGTTTGGTGTTTCGATAAATATTTGATCAGAGGTGTGTTTGAGGTCAAGGAGTTATAACCATGTAAACAAGTAGGTTCATGATAGACCAAATGATCATTAATCCTTTGATGTAATCGACATGAATTCCAACTGTGGGTTTTCACGCTTGCAGTCGTGAAAATGAAAACGAAAAGTAGGCATGCACAAAGCGGAGAATAATGATATCATTTAAATAGTTGCGACGATTAATGAGGGTTTAAAAAAAAACTTTGTGTAGGCAGCTTGTAAGAAAAAGATAGAGATTAATATGGCTGCCAACACACCATTTGGTTATCCTTCCAAACATATGGAGAGTTTGTGTTGCCTCCTGCTTCGTAGACTTATGATTAATGACATGCTGCCTGAGTCTCATCATTTGTCATGCTATTATCCAAGGGAAGTTTCTCACCAAGATTGAGTCAGCCCCTCTACATTTTTGTCTCTTGCCCTCATGCCCGGCCATCTTGAATGTCCAATCAAGTCCCTGTTCGAAATCAATGAAGCCTTCAGTCTGATCATCAAGTCCCCGACAACACTATAGTGCTAGGGAGCATTCTTCAACATTTAGTTTATCCTACTTCTTTATCCAAATTCTCAATGGTCTCTTTTGATGATTGTTGAATTCCTTCTTTGGTTCCTACGGAGAAACTATCAATCTGCAATATTTGGCCATGTGTCCAAAATTGTTTCTTTTATAACATTATACTTGTTTAATGATCCAAAATTGTTGTTGTTTATGTTGTATGCTTCATGAGGCTTTATGAGATGATTAATTCTAGGGTGACCTTCATATTTTATTTTGTTCTTTGCATAAGCTTTGCAATTTATATCTTTGTTCCCAAAATTATTACAAGAATAACATGAACCAAGAAACATAGTTTGATACATGGGAGATCTTCTAAATGGTGTTCTTCCTCTATAGTTTTCTTCTTTATTTCTTTCCATGGGTGGTTATTGATACTGAAACCTAGGTCATCTAGACGGTGCATCCTTTTGTACTCTTCTTCCTGATCATTCTCATAAGATGGCTTGCATTCTTCCTTCTTGGTGAATCCTCTGGTGACTTTTGCATAAGTACTTTTTTTTTCTTCCCCTTCTGCAGTCATAGAGATCGAACCCTTTTATGTATGTGTTTGGTTGTATCCCAATCCACACCTATCATGTTACAGCCTCTAAGCACTGATGATTTCATCCAATATTTTGGTGTTGTTTTGTTGCATATCTCTTTTCTGAATTTCCTTCCTTAGAGAAACGATTTTTGTTTCTAAGATTTGCTTCTCTTTTTATTTTACTTCCAGCTAACTTATTAGTATTTCTTCAATCCTTTTGGATTATTTTACTTTTATTTTTAGTTTCAAAATCATCTGATGATATTCTTCATAGTTAGAACTTTGAGATATTTATTTTAAATTGAGTAGTTCTTCCTTCAGTGATTTATTTTTCTTCCTCTCTTTATTTAATTCTCTTAAGGTGTTAATTAGTTCTACTTCAAGATATACCTCACCTTATTCTTCATAATCCTCTTCATCATTTTCATAATCCATGAAGAGTACATTTTCTGAGTCATTGTCGCTATCATCAACTTCATCTGATGAGGAACGGTCTTCCTTTGCGTAGAGACTTTTCTTGAAGAATTTATTTTTATTTCTTTTATTGTCTCTCTTTTTATATTTCTTCTCTTTCTTGGGAACTTCTTCCTCATCACTCTCTTTTTTCTTAGCATATGGAAATTTATCATCAATGTGACCAATGTTACCACAATTAAAACATTTAAAATGAAAATTAGCTTTGTACTTTCCAGTTCCTTTCTTTAACTTCCTTGTGAAGTTGGTCATCTCTTCATCTTCATTTAAATCATCACTACAACTACAACCTGACTTTGGACTTTTATTTGTCTCTTGTTTATTCTTCTTTGTATTTTTGGATGCATTGAATGTTGCTTCCTTCCTAGGTGGATTATCATGTTCTGTTCTCATCTCATAAGTTGTGAATATTCCATGTAGTTCTTCCATGCTTAACATTACAATATCTACTCTTTCTTCTAGGGGTGCAATTTTGGGATATAATCTCACTGGAAGAGATCTCAATACCTTTCAAACAATTACTAATTCTTTAATTTCTTCTCCCAATCCTTTGATGGAATTTACTATTTCATCAACTCGTAAAAACTAAGTTGCAATATCTTCATATTCCTTTATATTTAGTTGTTCAAACGTTCCTCTGTATGTTTTAATCTTAGTCCCTTTTACTTTAGCATCTCCTTCATAAATATTTTGAAGTTTGTCCCAAATCACCTTTGCAGAGTCAATGCAGTACTTTGTTATATATTGATTGATGAAGACCATTCAAAATAACATTTTTATCCCTTGAATTGTTTTCTCCAAGTTTCTTTCCATCTATATCGGTTGGAGGAGTGGCAGGTATTGTGTATCCATCTACTATTGATTTCTAGACATCAAATCCTTGTGCTTGTACATATATTTTCATATGTTTTCTACAAAAGGCATAGTTATGTTTATTAAACTATGGTACCCCAGTCTTATCGTACTCTACGATTTCCTTCTAGTGATTAAAATTCTTTTTGAAGGACCTCCTCTGATACCAATTGTTGGAATACTAAGAGGGGGGGTGAATGAATATTGTGCAATGTTTTACCACTTTTTATTAGAACATGTAATCATTAACTTTATCAACAGTATATCATCAATATATAATGAGCAGTATCAATCAACAGAGCATAACAAATAACCATAGATATTGTTATCACATAGGTTTCAAGGGTCAAGAAAGTTTTTAGTTTTGATTTTAAGCCATATTTTTACTTTAGTTTATAGGTTTTATGTCCCTTTCCCATATCGATTTTTCATTTTTTTGGTATGAATAAGTTATGATTAGTTTGGTTTCGACTTGAAGACACATTGAGTCACATCTTTTAAAAATTCTTCATCATCACCCTAACATGTCACTTTCTCCATGTTGTACACTGACCCATCCTTTTGTCATTTTTATCATTAAAATGTCAAATCCAGTCTGATATGTATGCTTCCAACTCACTAAGAGAGTTCACATCTCTTTCAAAGGTGCATCTTGCATTTATAACCATCATTGCATTTAAGGGTCATGCCAATTGGAGATCTCCTTGTTTTCAGAGCTGATTTTAAAATCAATATCCGGGGATTATTGTTATGAATGTTTTTAACCATTTTCTCCAAGTGTACAAAACATCCTCCAGATCGGTGTTGGGAACTGGTGTTACAGATAGGCGCTGCACACTTTGATGCGAACTGGTTGCAGTGGATAATTGGCGGCTAGACCACTTGTATGCATTCCTGTGAAAATCTGAAGGTATCAGCATTCAGCTCCAGGCTACCAGGTACTCTATGAACTTTTCCACCTTGATTTAAGTTCTGGAAAGGGGTTAATGGTTTTTTCTCTTTGTGGTGCTGTGAACTGATGATTGGCATTGTGAACTATCTCACTGATCTGTCAATAACCTCCAGAACTCTCTCCTCGTGCTTTGTATCTTATCCCTTGAAACCATAAGCATCCATGGGTTTAGGATACCTTATTTAATAATCCTTGGCATATGCATACTTATCCTAGATAGCTCTTCCAAAACCATTACCCTGGCACTAAGAACTCTGTGCAGTCAACCAACGTTTTGAACTTTCTATTCCAGCACCCTTTGCAAAAACATCTTTTACAAATTCATCAGTTGTTCATGTTGGACATCTGAGAGGGGGCGTGAATCATTTTTTATTGTGCTTAAACAATTATGTCCATTTTAAAAAATTCACAGAACACTCAATGAATATCACAATGATGCAGAGAAGTAAGCAATAGAATATTAAACGTCAATCACACACATGAAATATACAGAGACATATATTTCCTGAGTAAACCCATAAAGGGAAAAACCTCTTCTTCTCTATATGATAAGTAATCTTTATTTTCTTTACACTATCATTCTTATGAGCTCCAACTCGTCTTGAGGCTACAACCTCTTTTTTACAAGCAACAACTTGCTAAGATCACCAACTCTCTGGTTTCTCTAGCACCCACTAGAAGGAAGCACCAACTTCCAGTCACACAGGCACCAACTTGTATAACAGAGAACAATAGTTCTCCTTTGCACCACCCTACCACCCTGGTTTTTCTGGCTACAACCAGATGGAAGCTACAACTCCCTATGTTCAAGCACCCACTTGAAAATCTAAGGACACCAGTCCTCCCTAGCACCTCCCTAGCACCTCCCTACCACCCTGAAATATAAATATTTGATTTTTATAACTTTATCACAGTGATACAACATTTATCTATGGCTTACCAGTCTCATCATTGTTCTGCTACACTGCTCTACTCTGTCTACATCAATGTCTCTCTCCTCGCATCTATTGCACTTTATGTTCTTCTCTCAGATATACATTTATGTTCCTTTCTTATTCTGTGCTTCAGCTCCTGCACATCTCATGCTTCTACCCACATGAATCAAACTCAACAGTCGCACCCATATCTTCTCTATTCTGCGTTTTTATACTCTCTGTGCACATTCTGCATCCTCCATGCACAATACCTCTGCATACTCTTATTATTGTCATTGTTCTACCCATGTTGTTTGTTTACTACATCTCTTCCTAATGACTGCATAGCTAACTCGCAGTCCCCTATCACTTCATTGTTCTACATGCCTTTCTCACGTCCAATCATCTCCTGATCATCATGGCAACTCTTCATCTTCTCTAGCAGTTCTGTTGCATGTGAATTCATCATTAGTGGMTGTTATGCTTAGATTCCTTAGCTTCTCTGACAGTCGAGACTCTTCATCTCCTMTGGCAGTCATCCTACTACTCCTTGAATTCTCTGGTAGATGCAATCACTTTGTTATGGAAGTTACTGAGAAAACCTCTGCGCGTTTATGACTTTGGTGCCTTTTTCCCTTTCTAATAAATCTATACAGTGGGCGCTATATTTTCTGGCTAATCCCTTTCCTTTCTCATGACCTCCRACAGTGACCAAGCGCTTGTCCAAAATTCATTTCATGATTTCACATTTCGAGTGATTGACTGTGAGTCACCTCGATTTTCCCAACTCGCAAAACTCCAAGATGGATCCTAGAACTGTTAGCTCCTTCCCTTTTCTTTTGTTGATGTGACCACCAATTGTGACCAGGGGCCAAACTTCAGAAACTACGCTTGTCATATCAACGGTTCATATCTCTTTGTGATTCAATGGTTGAGATCTCCTTTTCGCGTTTCACGACTTCATGATGTCGAAGGTTGGCTCACCTCCCTTCTTCTGATTCCTGATTTTTAGAAAGCCACTCTAGATCAACAGTTTACATCCCTCTGTGATCCAATGACTGTGATCAAATCACGAACTCGGACTTCGTGAAATCTGTGGACTGCTCAATGTGGTTCTTCAGATTCACAATTTCACAAATCTGCTTTATCGGCTGCCACGTGTCCTTCCCAGATCAACCGAAAGGATTTCTGTGACTCCAATTGATCTAGATGGATATCGATCACCACCCACCTTTTCCAACTGGATCAAAACATTTTTCTGACAATTTTGGCAATTTACTCTTTTTAGCAGTTTTAACTTTCGGGGCCATTTTGAGGGCCTAAATGAAGGTTTTTCGGGATTGAGATCCTTAACGATAGTCGTAGGCATTATTAATCCCCCAAAATGAATCTCCTCGACGATACCTTTCCAACGGGCTATAACACGCCTAAAACAGAGATCATATGCAAAAGTTATGACCTGTTGACAGGCGAAATTGACCGCTCATCAACTGGAGGAGTGAATCCGGTCCGGAGTTGTCTAATTAACCCAAGACGTTTGGAAGAATTCACTCCGACAGCTTTAGCGGCTCTGTTGGTTGATCTAAGTCCTAAAGAAAGCGAAAAAATAACTAAAGGAAATACAATGATCTAATAAATAACAATTACTAAAAACTATATGTACATCTAAGTAAATATATATATACAAATTAAATATTATATGTATGATAATTCTATATACAATCTATACAAAACATGAGTTTTAATCTAAACTCGTAAAAATAAAATGTGGATTGATTACTTTTAGTGATAATAATAAAGCAAGTAAAAACACTATCTAATTTTTTGGTTTTGTTTTCTTAAATGTATACATTCATGACATCACACATTAAACTTCCCAATTAAACAGAAAATAATAGATAGCAGAAAATGTTTTATATAGAGAAAACTTCTATATTCAGTAAACTAGCAAGATTAAATAACAGGCTAACCTGTTATTGTATCCAATGTTTGTTCGTTGTTGAATATCCAACCACCTTTATCTGATGAAGTAAACCTGCTACAGATCTTGGGACTGCCCCTAATAAATGAGGAACGATAATGTTGGAGATTGAATTATAACAACAGAACATTGAATAGATAAAGTTACAGTAATCATATGATTTGCAAATTGCTTCGACGAGATAAATCTTCCTATAAGAACTTGCATGCAGACATTCAACATAAATTAGAGATGAATCTACTAATTTAAATTGGATAGATGATCACTGTATGTTTTGTTCTGAAGCACGAGATATGGACAACATATATAAATTGAATGATATCAACTCGCAATAAACTATGCTGAAAAAAGCAATCATAATCTATTATCAAATTGAAATAAACATAACTTGAATGAAAACATCATACATAAAAGCTACAGTTGTAACGTGCATTATATTCCATTCAAGTCTGTGATAAAAACGCCCATACTCTCGCTCCAGGCTGAGATGATTCAATGTTTACAAAATAATATGTTTATATAGGTTTCAGGAAACATAATTGTTTCCTGTTGATAAGATCAAATTTGTTTCAAAAATATGGGGGATTCAACCACCCTAATTTCACTGAATATCAAAAACTACCAACAATCTAATCTATTTACTCAAAATACAAAGTTGATATGGCTGGGAGATCTCAAAAAGTTCCTCATATATCCTTGGAAATCACGGGCTCCTTAATCATCCTGAAAACAAATGAAAATGAGAAGATTTCATATATATTTTCAATTATCAAATCAAACAATTCGAATTTTCCTAACTGGCTACATAATCTTGTGATTTTGTAGCTAGTTATAATAGCAAATGAATTCATATTTTATTAAATAAACAAAACAAACTGATCTTAATAAAAAAAATAGTTAATCAAATCAAATATCCTAACTTAAGAGTGACATAATCATACTAAAAATTAAAAATATCATACCTCAAACCATGGAATCCAAAACATATTAGGAAATTTTGGAATTTACGATAGTTCTTGTTGCCTCTACATTTTTTAAAATGACATGACATGTAGTTTTCAAGTGTTTCTCCTTCCCTTGGATAATGGATTCAAGTCTATTGTTTTCATTTGTCAACATATCAACTTGGTATCTTAAAGACTTGAGTCGCGACTGTAGCAGTGGAACACCAGTATAGTACCTGTCAATCCCCGATCGGTACTCATCACACTGTGAATGTAAGGAATTTGTATTAGCACTAACAACATTATGGGTCGGAGAATCCTCCATGCGAATGGTAGGCTTATCACAGAGTTGGATGCCAGGAAATTCTGGGTTGTTCTTTAGACAAGGGGGTAGATTGTTAACATAGTCATAGGGTTGGTCAGGGTATAGCCCGAATGACACAGGGTCCTCTTCAGCCAAGAATTTTTCAATTTCTAAGTCTGAATCTTCTCTCACTTCAATAGTGTTGATTGTGTCTATACGGGGTTTCATTTTATTTCGAGAACATGGAGAAATTAAACGACCAGCCCTTTTGTACTTGGAATTGACATCAACACTGCCTTTTAGCTTCTTTCCTGTAGGTTTCTTAATAGTTTTAGTGCTATCCTTTGGATGTGAACCCGATCGACTATCTTGTTGAATGACATTAGGGTAGCTTAAGGGTTCGTTATTAGGGGAAAAATCATAGGCTTGGAGTGGTGAAGAGGCCGTAGGGTTCACAAGGGTTTCTACAATGACCGGCTTATCTACCTATCCCAACTCATGGTTACCAAAACCATTTCATGAAATGAACGCATCCCAACAATTGTTTTGTGACTGTAACTGGTGCACGAGGATGATTTTAATCAGACCATGATGAAATAAACTCGAATCCGACCTCTGTTTCCAAAACCGTTTACCCATTTTATACAGACTTCTGAGCAGGTAGGAAGGCATATTCAACGGGAAACCAATGAAACTCATAAGGATGCGTAGATGATATAGGAAAACCAATCCGAATCGACCCTCACAAGTGATGAATTGCTTCACTACAGCAAGTAAATCATGCCACCTAGGTTTTAAAAATGAAATTGGCATACCTTGATCACAACTGGTTATTTTTCGTGAGGTAAACAGTAATGTCCAAGGGACCTCCTCCACTTTCGCATTCTTGAACCATTTCTGACCAACTGCTAGCAATCCCATGGCCTGGCTTAAGAAATCTTATGTTACTTCTAAATGCACATCACCGATATTTTCCCTATATCCATAAGAGTTTAAGGCAAACTCTTGGGCGACATGAAGGTTAAAACCCTGAAATTTTTCGATTAACAAATGCCAACCCTTCCTTTCCAAATCCTCCCTAGCATTATCATACAAAAGTAGGGTCTGGACGTCGTTCGATTCGACCCTTACGACTGGAGCCATGTCGAATTGACGAGTTATTAACATAGAACACACAGGTGGGGTTTGGAAAAAGGCCACATAGCCATAGCCCCGAGCCTTATCAATACAATGCTGTGACAATTCAAACGGTGGGAAAAGTGTTAATCACAATGCGTGTGAGCAAAATTGTGAAGCCTGAGACCATGCTAAGGAGTAATGGCATGTTGTATGTCATATGCCACCTTGTCATTGGGTACATGCTAGGACCAGAGTACTTGAAAACATAGTGCGCACATCCAAGTTTGATTGCAAAGATAGGTGAGTTTACAAAAAATGAATAGCCAAAGGTTTCATGAAAGAAATATGATCAAACATCAAACCAAAATCGATACAAAAATCAAATATCAATTGATGGGGGTCTTTCGTTCAAACAACCATAAGTTTCTTAGGCACTCTTAGAATTGAAAGGGTCACAAACAATGAAAGCAACATGCTCATAGCAAGAAATCGCAATTTTGTAATAAACAATATTGCTTTAAATGAAATTTTAAAACAGAATGACAACCATAATTGCAAGTTTTCATGCTTTCAGTCACGAAAACGAAGCACGAATAGATGATAGGTAAAATGCGACGATTTACAACTGTCGTTTAGAGAAACGCTTATGAAGAGTAATAAAATTCCATAGACCCTGTGTAGGCAGCTTTATAAAAAATGATAATTATACACTCACTGCCAACAATGGCGACATGATGGGAGAAGCAGTTATCTCTTCCAAATGAACGAGTTCAGATTAGAATAATCAGAAAAAAATTCGAATAAAAAACAACTGAAAAGTTTTCTGAGCATCACAAATAATTATAATGCATTCCAGTTTCAAACAATTGTTATTTTTAAAGAGACGAAAACTGATGACAATCTTAGCGAAACAGAACCACGATGTTAAAGTTAAAATCTTCAATTCTGTTGATAGGGCCGTTGCTACCAGCAGGCGTCCATAGCCTCGACAGGGATGTCAATTAACCCACTCTGATATTTGTATCCTGTCAAGAAATTCCAGATCAGAACGAAGGACGTTTAGGGTCAAAACAGAATCGACATCTGAGAATTTTCTTTTACCTAACATTGCTTCGCTGCCAGCGGGCCTGTTCAATACCCCAACGAAGTTATCTTGGCGTCATGCATGCATTTACCCGCTGCCAGCAAACCTGTTCAGTGTCCCGGCGGGTTTACAAGCACTTCCCACAGCTCTCTGAAAATGTATATTAGTTTTTAAAGATATTCAATAGAGCGGGGTGATGCTGAAAATTCTAGTTTTTTTAACACATCTTAATATGTCACAGACCTTGAAGAAATTTTTCTTTAGCTGTCCTTCATTAAGATCTAGAAATAGTTTATTAATAAAACTGACTTTCAAGAACAGAGAGACATCATTGAGTTGTTCTCTTAAAGAACAAGGACATCATAAAAATAATTTTTATAGATGGTCGTGAATACCTTCAGTTGCAGATTGAAATCAAGAAAACACTTTTAAAACAACAAGTCATCTTCAACAGGGCTGCAAATTGAGAGAAATATAACAATTTATGTTTTAACAACTTTCAACAGTCATTTTCGAGGGGAAATTTTTCTGTTTTCTTTGTCTGAGCTAGCCCATGGTGCAGACATATGTGTTTCAAAAGAAAGACCGATAAGCAAAAATGAAAACCAAAACAAACCAGAAAAGAAAAACAAACAGCAAACAAAACAGAAATATTTACAAAGGGTGTATGGGAGCGTCATCAGGCAAAGTACTTTTTTAGAGCTTGGCCATTCACCGAGAGGTATCTGGCTGTCCCTCTAAATTCTGTAAGTGAAAGGAACTGGGACCCAGTTTCTCAGCAATTAAAAATGGTCCCAACCACAAGTTCTGAAACTTAGTATGCTCTCCTTTTCCCTCATGAGGTTTGTCCCATTTTAGGACAAGGTCACCTACCTCAAAATTTCTATCAAAGGCAGAATTGGAATCAAACCATTTTTTGACAATGAGTTGATGTTGATCCAATTTTCATTTTGCTTGAGCCCTCACTTCCTCTAACTTTAACAAAGCGTTAATTCGACTCTCCAAGGGGGGATAGTCTTCTTCCTGTACCTTCTATGATAACTGCAGAGATGGAAGAAGGACATGTGGTGGAAGAATCGCTTCCCTGTCGTAAACGAGAAAGAAAGGTGAGTTACCCACAACAGTTTTAGGAGTTACTCTATCAACTCAGATTGTGTTTAACAGTGTGTTATCCCAGTTTTTATGGTTTTCGGAGACCGTTCTCTTGATAATTTTGATTAGATTTTTATTAGTTGATTCCGCCAAACCATTGCCTTGGGGGAATAGCTGACAGAGTACTTTAATTTAATTCCTTTTTCTAGAGTGAAATCACTCATTTCAAGAGAGGAAAAATAAGAAGCATTGCCAAATACCAGGCATTCAGGGATACCGAAACGAGTGATAATATTTGAATTCAAGAAGGATATTACTTGGCTGGTATTTATAGCTCTTAATGGGGTAGCCTCGGACCACCTGGTGAAATAATCTATGGTTGTTATAATGTATTTATGCTATTGTGAGGATGTCGGTTTGATTGGGCCTATAATATCCAGACCCCACTACTAAAAAGGGAAGTCTACTGAAACGGGTTGCAAAGGGAATGTTGGTTTATGTATCTGTCCGGATGCCTTTTGACAAATAACACACTTGCGACATAAGGCATGAGCATCTTTAAAAAGGGTAGGCCAGTAATAACCTGCTCTCAATACTTTATGGGCAGTGGTGTCTCCACTGAAATGCCCACCAGCTTCACCTGCATGTAATTCGAATAAGACTTTTTCTGCCTCATCTTTTTCAAGACAATGCATAAGTATTCCATCAAAATTTTAGCGAAACAAAATAGCATTAATCAGCTAAAAAGAAGCAGATTTTAATCTTATTGCTCTCCTTTTTGGGGGATCAAGGTGATGGGGAGCTGATCCGTGTATAAGACAAAATTTGATGTCGTCGTACCAGGAACTAACAGGGTTTTGTGCACAGTAGATTTGATTTTGATAGTGTTGATCTGGATTTAACATATCAGTTTCATTTTGCCGTCCTACAGCTGAATCGGCGACCAACTTGCATAAACCTTGGCCTCTTACAATTTGTGCTGGGGTGATTTCTATGTCATATTCCTGTAAGGATGTGACCCAATTTGCCCTTTTTTCGCCTAGTTCTTTATGTACTAACAAATTTCTGATGACCGGGTAAGGGACAATGATTTTTGTCCTACATTTCAACAAATAAGATCGGAAGTGTTTTACTGCTTTGAAAACAGCATAAGCTTGTTGATCTACTGCTGGGTAATTAAGTTCTGCCCCCTTGAAGGCTGAGCTCATAAAGGCAATTGGGACTTCATTATTTTTAGTGTTCTTTTGAGTTAGGACAACAACGTAAGATCGGTCAGAGGCAAATGTGTAGAGGATGAAGTCTTGCAAAAAATCAGGGCTCATTAGAGAAGGAGCATCTATTATGGCCTTTTTTATTGAATCAAAAGCCTGACTTTCTAAGGGTCCCCAATGGTACTGTACATCCTTTTTTATTAAGTTTTGTAATGGTCTCACCATTTCTGAAAAGCTGGGGACGAATCTCCTAACAAAGTTTATCTGTCCTAAGAAAGATTGCATGGACTTTTTTGACGAGGCAGGGGGAAATTTTGAAATGACTTGGGTCCTTTCAGGGTTGATAATCATCCCTTCATTCGATACAATGAATCTGAGGAGATTACCTTGTTCTACTGTGAAGACATATTTTTTAGGATTTAAAGAAATGTCGTACTTACGACATCGCTGTAGAACAGATCTTAAATGAGCTAGATGATCTTCTTTATTTTTTAACAACACAGTGATGTCATCCAGGTAAAATACTACAGATTGATTGATTAAGCCATGGAAAGCGATGTCCATCGCTCTCTGAAAAGTGGCACCGGCATTTATGAGTCCAAAGGGCATCTTTATATAAGCATAGGTGCCCCATGGGGTATGGAAAGTAGTTTTGAGCTGGTCTGAGCGAGACATAAGAACTTGGTTATACCCGGAAAAACCATTCAACAAGGATAATCTTTCAAAACCAGATACCTGTTGAAGGATTTGTTCCATGGGAGGGACAGGGTAGTTGTCTTTATCAGACGCTCGGTTAAGATTTTGGAAATCGACACATAGTCGTATTTCACCACTCTTCTTTCTGACAGGGACAAGATTAGAGACCCATTGTGTGTGCCTTACTGGGAATATTATTTTAGCGTTTAGGAGTTTGTTTAATTCCTTCTTGACCGTTGGTTCAAGTTTTGGCTTCATTTTCCTTAACTTTTGTTGAAAAGGTTGGGTCTGGGTTTTTATGGGAATAATGTGTTGTATGATGTTGGGATCAAAGGTTTTTAGGTCGTCGTACGTCCAGGAAAAGAAATTTTTGAATTCCTTAAAAAACTCAATAAATGCCACCTTTTCTTGCTCAGAACACCCCAACCCTAAATTAATGCACTGTGGGTTGTCTTTAGTTCCCAAATTTACTTTTTCAGGTGTCAAGGAGGAACTATTCGTTTTACAATTCACTAATTTTCTGAACTTATCGTGAAGATCATAAATTTTTTCTAATCTAACCATAGATTTTGGGATAGAGTTTACCATGTCTGATGCAAATTCTGTGGATCTCGGATATGGTATTACCATAAAGTCACGAAGATTTTCGTCATGGGTACCTTCGTCGATCATTGCTCCCTGGAAAGTTTCTTCCATATGCAAAAAACTTATGATTTTTTGATCGTCATCGAAGAATCTCCAATTCGTGATGTTGTCTGGGACGGACAGTCTGAACAACAGTTCGACGAAAAATGCATTCGGAGATAGGCCTTCTACAGGAAAAAGTTTTGAAGCGACGTTAGCTAACAAATCAGGTTCAGAATTATTCAATATAGGAATAGAATTTATGTTAAATGCGGAAAACTTGTTCATCAAATTCCATACCTCAGTCTGATTTCTTTTAAGGTGCGAAGATAAACAGTGGATAGAATTTTTTACCTGTCTAACCACGATTTCTGAATCACCAAAGATAGTCAAATTTTGAATGTTCAAATCTAGTGCTTTTCTGAGACCTTGCAAGAGTGCCTCATATTCGGTCATGTTGTTTGTACATTTGAATTCTAACCGGTAAGAAATCAGAGTCTTGTTACCTGCTGGATCGATGAGCACGCACCCTGCACCAACGCCTTCCTTAGATTTTGACCCATCAAAGTAAAGAGACCATATTTGATTTTCGTCAGGTGCATGTGACTACTGAGAGAAGGTTGTTGACTGTGTGCATGTCATAATTTCAGATTGTTGTTCTGGGTCAGTGATGGTAGAAGTTTCGGCCATGAAATTGCTGAAAAAAGTGTCCATCCCCTATATTTCAAGCAAATTGGTAGAAGGAGTGAATGATTCATTGGGATCATTTAAATCAGTTACCATGAACTTCAGATAACGTTCACGATTTACCTTGATTCTATTAGGCTTTCCATTCTCGGGCAGCCACAAGTGAGACCAATCCGTTGCAAAATAGCCATGTAATTGTTCTGACCAATCTCTACTTAAAAGAAAACCATATACTTCTGGGATATCTACAACAATGATATCAATCAATTGATGGACCTTAGGATTAGATGACAATCTTATAAGAACATTTTTTAATTCGCCTATCACTTTAACACTAGTTCGATCGAGCTAGATAATTTTCAAGCTGGATAGTTGAACTTCGGCATTAATCTTTTGACAAACAGACCAAGGCATTATGTTAGATGACACACCTGAATATACCATACAGTTATGTACATTCCTGTTGAAAATTTCAAAAGTCAACAAAAAGGGAGGGACATTTCTGCGAGTACTAACAGTAGAAGTTTGTTGTTTTTTAATCGCAGCCTTTGAAATTGGTTTATCTACATTTGTTACACTATTTACAGGAAGGTCTCTTTTATCAAGAGGCTCAGATGTCGTTTTGGCGGAGGCCTTCTGAGGAATTTTGGGGCTGTTTTGGACACCTTTGTTGTTGTTCGGATTGCTATTTTTGTTGTTCTCCGCAATATTCTACAGCATCTTTTGCAAAAGAAAAGGGAATTTTAATAATTTGTAAACAGAAATGTCAGCCCTAAGATTTTTTAGATCTTCAATCAAATCATAATCTAAACTTGGGTTTACTAAATTCTATTTAGTCTCAATTGATTTAGACTGTTTTGGAGGCAAAGTCGTCGTAATTTGATAAGAAGGCTTATTTGTTGTCTTGCTCTTGGTATTGTAAGGATGCAATGTTTTGAAATTAGCTTGAAAAATGCTATCCGAAAAATGTTCGAAAATGTTCAGAGAGGATTCATCTTCTTCTACTATCTCTTGTTCAGCTACTTCTTCAGGAATCTCGGAAGGAATCAAGTTATCATGTGCTTCTAGGATCATTTGGATAGCAAATAGTAGGCTTTCTAGATTTAGGCCTTTAGAATTTGAGTTAGATCGGTTTGTGGGAAAAGGCTTCCTAAAAGGGGGTTTGTAAGGTCCTTTTCTCGAAGAAGCTTCTTCAGCCAACCTTTTCAAATCTATAACTTGATTGGATAACTTCTGAACGAATTTCTATAAGTTTTCTAGATCTGAACTTTCTGGTTGAGCTTTGTTTTGCGGAGATCTAGGAAGGATTTTGATTTTTTTCTTGGACGATGAACTGGTCTCTATCTCATTACCAATATTGTCTTTTAAGAAGAGAATATCTTTCTCGATCTGACTGAACTCCTCGAAGGCTTCTATCAATGTGGCTTTCTTATAACTCTTTACCCAAATGGCTATGTTATGATGTAAGGCTTTCATGTAGTATGCGACAATAAGATTCTCAGCAGGCATCGAATCCATGGGGATTTGGTTCTTTAGTGTCAGGAACCTTGATTAAAGTCTTTGATATTTTCTTTGGGGTTCATTTTTAAAATAGAAAGCTCCATGACTATGACTTCAAGAGACTTGTCGTCTCCGAACTTCTCAAGGAAACAAGATTCAAATTTATCCCATGAGACGATGGTGTGGGGCTGTTGGGAAAAGTATTAGGTAGAGGCATTGCCTTCAAAGGTGTAGGGAAACAATCTGCACACTATGTCTTCATGCTCAACACTACGGAGCCTAATGGCTAGCATAAACTTTTTGATGTGATCTTCAGCGATCTGTTTGGAGTCCGGGTCAAATTTAGGGAGCCATTTCTCCGGGTGTTTAGGTAAAGGATGTTGAGGCCCAGGTATGGCCACTGCATCTTGGTCGAGCCAGGGTCTGATGGGATTGTTCGGATTGGCCATAGGTGTGGGTGGTGTCGAAGGATGAGATGAGGAACTACCTTCATTTGAGGATTCTTCTCCATAAGAAGAAGGAGATGAAGGAGGTGGTGATGGTAGAATACCAGATCCTCCTGCTGGATATGTAGGGTTTAAGGTAAGGTCAGTACCTTCAAGTTTCTCTCTGATATCAGAGAATTCTAATTGTTGGTTCAAAGGGCGACTTGGTTGTCTGATATGGGCTAATGCACTCTGCATTCTTATGAGGGATTGACGAACAATCTCTTGTATGTCACCACCTGGGGGATTTGGAGTTACTGGTTCAACTGTGATCCATAGATCATCATTTGATGTGGTTGTTGTTTGAGGGACAATGTTGTCATCTGAATTACTTCTAGTCACTATAGGTGAGCGGGTAGGTGGGGGAGGATTCATATGACCTCCTCGTGCCATTAATAGTTTTCAGGCCCTCCTTCTAGCGCCATTTGTTGACAGTCGAAATTGACCACTCGTCAACTGGAGGAGTGAATCTAGTCTGGGGTTGTCAAATTAACCCAAGTCATTTGGATTAATTCACTCCAACAGGTTTAGCGGCTCCGTTGGCTGATCTAAGTCCTAAAAAAAGCGAAAAAATAACTAAAGGAAATACAATGATCTAATAAATAACAATTACTAAAAACTATATGTACATCTAAGTAAATATATATATATACAAATTAAATATTATATGTATGATAATTCTATATACAATCTATACAAAACACGAGTTTTAATCTAAACTCGTAAAAATCAAATGTGGATTCATTACTTTTAGCGATAATAATAAAGCAAGTAAAAACACTATCTAATTTTTTGGTTTTGTTTTCTTAAATGTATACATTCATGACATCACACATTAAACTTCCTAATTAAACAAAAAATAATAGATAGCAGAAAATTTTTTATATATAGAAAACTTCTATATTCAGGAAACTAGCGAAATTAAATAACAGGCTAACCTGTTATTGTATCCAATGTCTGTTCGTTGTTGAATATACAACCACCTTTATCTGATGAAGTAAACCTGCTATAGATCTTGGGACTGCCCCTAATAAATGAGGAACGATAATGCTGGAGATTGAATTATAACAACAGAACATTGAATAGATAAAGTTACAGTAATCATATGATTTGCAAATTGCTATGATGAGATAAATCTTCCTGTAAGAACTTGCATGCAGAGACATTCAACATAAATTAGAGATGAATCTACTAATTTAAATTGGATAGATGATCACTGTGTGTTTTGCTCTGAAACACGAGATATGGACAACATATATAAATCGAATGATATCAACTTGCAATAAACTATGCCGACAAAAGCAATCATAATCTATTATCAAATTAAAATAAACATAACTTGAATGAAAACATCATACAGAAAAGCTAAAGCTGTAACATGCATCATATTCCATTCAAGTCTGTGATAAAAACGTCCATACTCTCTCTCCAGGCTGAGATGATTCAATGTTTACAAAATAATATGTTTATATAGGTTTCAGGAAACATAATTGTTTCATGTTGATAAGATCAAATTTGTTTCAAAAATATGGGGGATTCAACCACCCTAATTTCACTGAATATCAAAAACTACCAACAATGTAATCTATTTACTCAAAATACAAAGTTGATATGGCTGGGAGATCTCAAAAAGTGCCTCATATATCCTTGGAAATCATGAGCTCCTTAATCATCCTGAAAACAAATGAAAATGAGAAGATTTTAGATATGTTTTCAATTATCAAATCAAACAATTCGAATTTCCTTAACTGGCTACAGAATCTTGCGATTATGTAGCTAGTTATAATAGCAAATGCAATCATATTTTATTAAATAAACAAAACAAACTAATCTTAATAAGAAAAATAGTTTATTCAATCAAATCGAATATCCTAACTTAAGAGTGACACAATCATACTAAAAATTAAAAATATCATACCTCAAACCATGGAATCAMAAACRTATCAAGAAATTTTGGAATTTACGATAGCTATTGTTGCCTCTACATTTTTGAAAATGACACGACCTATAGTTTTCAAGCATTTCTCCTTCCCTTGGATAATGGATTCAAGTATGTTGTTTTCATTTGTCAACATATCAACTTGGTCTCTTAAAGACTTGAGTCGCGACTGTAGCAGTGGAACATCAGTATAGTACCTGTCGATCCACAATCGACACTCTTCACACTGTGAATGTAAGGAATTTGTATTAGCACTAATAGCATTATGGGTCGGAGAATCCTCCATGTGAATGGTAGGCTTATCACAGAGTTGGATGCCAGGAAATTCTGGGTTGTCCTTCAGACAAGGGGGTGGATTGTTAACATAGTCATAGGGTTGGTCAGGGTATAGCCCGAATAACACGGGGTCCTCTTCAGCCAAGAATTTTTCAATTTCTGAGTCTGAATCTTCGCTCACTTCAATCATGTTGGTTTTATTTGCACGGGGTTTCATTTTATTTCGAGAACATTGAGAAATTAAATGACCAGCCCTTTTGTTCTTGAAATTGACATCAACACTGCCTTTTAGCTTCTTTCCTGTAGGTTTCTTAACAGTTTTAGTGCTATTCTTTGGATGTGAACCTGATCGACTGTCCTATTGAATGACATTAGGGTAGCTCGAGTGTTCATTATTAGGGAAAAAATCACAGGCTTGGAGCGGTGGAGAAGAGGTCGTAGGGTTCACAAGGGTTTCCACAATGATGGGCTTATCTACCTGTCCCAACTCATGGTTACCAAAACCATTTCGTGAAATGAACACATCCCAACAATTGTTTTGTGACTGTAACAGGTGCACGAGGATGATTTTAATCAGACCATGATGAAATAAAATCGAATCTGACCTCTGTTTCCTAAACTGTTTACCCATTTTATACAGACTTTTGAGCAGGTAGTAAGGCATATTCAATGGGAAACCAATGAAACTCATAAGGAGGCGTAGATGATATAGGAAAAACAATCCGAATTGACCCTCACAAGTGAAGAATTGCTTCACTACAGCAAGTAAATTATGCCACCTAGGTTTTAAAAATGAAATTGGCATACCTCGATCACAGCTGGTTATTTTTCGTGAGGTAAATAGTAACGTCCAAGGGACCTCCTCCACTTTCACATTCTTGAACCATTTCTAACCAACTGTTGGCAATCCCATGGCCTGGCTTAAGAACTCTTATGTTACTTCTAACTGCACATCATCGATATTTACCCTACAACCATCAAAGGTTAAGGCAAACTCTTGGGCGACCTGAAGGTTAAAACCCTGAAATTTTTTGATGAACAAATGCCAACCATTCCTTTCCAAATCCTCCCTAGAGTTATCATACGAAAGCAGGGTCTTGACGCCATTCGGTTCTACCCTTACCACTGGAGCCATGTCGAATGGATGGGTTATTAACACAGAACACACAGGTGGGGTTTGGAAAATGGCCACAGAGCCATAGCCCCGAGCCTTATCAATACAATGTTGTGACAATTAAAACGGTGGGAAAAGTGTTAGTCACAATGCGTGTGAGAAAAATCATGAAGCTCGAGACCATGCTAAGGAGTAATGGCATGTTGTACATCGCATTCCACCTTGGCATTGGGTACATGCTAGGACCAGAGTACTTGAAAACATAGTGCGTGCATCCAAGTTTGACTGCAAAGATAGGTGAGTTTACAAAAAATGAATAGCCAAAGGTTTCATGAAAGAAATATTATCAAACATCAAACCAAAATCGATACAAAAATCAAATATCAATTGATGGGGGTCTTTCGTTCAAACAACCATAAGTTTCTTAGGCACTCTTAGAATCGAAAGGGTCACAAACAATGAAAGCAACATGCTCATAACAAGAAATTGCAATTCTGTAATAAACGATATTGCTTTAAATGAAATTTTAAAACAGAATGACAATGATAATTGCAAGTTTTCATGCTTTCAGTCAGAAAAATGAAGCACAAATAGATGATAGGTAAAATGCGATGATTTACAACTGTCATTTAGAGAAACTCTTATGAAGAGTAATAAATTTCATAGACCCTGTGTAGGCAGCTTTATAAAAAATGATAATTATATACTTGCTGCCAACACGACCCTGGGAAGTTGATGTACCAACTTACACAAATGGGGCCCACGTGACTTTTGGCGCTTCATCTCCTAGGGTTAGATTTTTGGATGTCTAGGGTTTTTGGAATTCTTGCTTATTGTAAAAAGGCCTTCAAAGCCTCATTGTAACTTTCTTCTTGTGAATGCACATTGTCGTCACACCTCTTCTCAGAGATAAGCCACCACCATTCCAGCAAGCTTGTTTCCGCTGCATTTTACAGCTTATTTTGTTATTGAATAGAAAACTAGTTTTACTATATCTCTATTATTTTGTGTTAAGAACCTGTTAATAATATGTATTCATTTATTTCTTCTCATAAAATCTGGATCAGTGGTATCAGAGAAGTCTTCTCCTTATCGTCTTAATGCATGTCCCCAACGAGGTCGGAGTACAAAGAGTTGGGTCTCGAGCTTGTTTCTCTTGATGACAGAAGCTATCACACTCCCAAGCGACCTCCCATGGCAGGAGAAAAGAAAGATGACAGGACAGGATATCCTTTCAAACTATTTATTGAGGAATCCCTCATGCAACAGAGGAATGAGATGATGGATAGTTTCGCGCAAATCCTTCAGCGGCTACCAATGGGCGACACATCTTCTTCGAACGGAGGCACTTCCCCCTTCAAGGTACAAATAAACTTAGATATTCCTATATTTGAAGGTCAGATAGACAAAGATGCTATAGACAAGTGGTTGAATCTACTAGAAGTGTATTGTTTTGTCCATAACTTTTTGAATAGAGAAAAGATTACTTTTTCACTCCTCAAAGCCATTCCCCATGTCAAAGATTGGTGAGAAACTTTATGTGACCAAAAGGAAATAGAGGAAACCTCATTATTTTCAGTCACAACCACTTGGGAATCCTTCAGGGATGCTATTAAGGAACAATACTACCTTTTTGGAAGTTATGATGGCCTATATACCAAATGGACCACACTGCAGCAAGAAAGAGACCAAGCAGTGCCAGATTTCACAAATATCTTCCATACCTTGCGCACCAAGTTGGGTATCAAATATTCGAAGTGACATCTGGTGCTCAAGTATCGTGGTGCTCTCCGTAGATACATCCAGACCAAAATGGAATTTCTGGACATCTCATCCTTGGGCGCAGCCTACCGATATTCCGTCAAAATCAAGCAGAAGCTCAAACAAAAGATGTGGAAATTTGGGCCTGGGAACCTGTCACAACAAAATCTAGGAAAGGGTGGCCCCAACCCACCAAAAAAAGGATAGAGAAAATATGGACAATATCAGGACAACCAGTCCAAGCCGCAAGCAAAGAAGGACACCGAAAAGACAAAGAAATATACGGAAAAGTGGTGCGACTTCCATAAGAGCCCTTGGCATAACACTGCTGACTGTCACTCAAAGAAGTCACTGGTGGCCAAAGTGAAAGACTCTGAATCAGATGCAGATTCTGACTCTGAGCCTGAACCAGAAAGGGGAAGACGGATCATTGACAYGGAACCCAATTCCACCGTTGCTACCACCAAGCTCCAGCCTGGTGAACCAAACAAGACAGAAGAAGGAGAGTGACTCTTCCATTCACAGATGTGGGTAAAAGGGACCCCGTTGCACTTCATCGTTGATAGCGGTAGCCAGAAGAACCTCATCTCAATAGAGGTCATCAAGTGGTTGGCCTTGCCAACAACGTCGCACCCACAATGCTACACCATTGGATGGTTCCACCAAGGAAGCGATCTCTGTGTCAGCCAACAGTGTCGACTGTCATACGGCATCAAGCCCTTCAAAGACAAGGTATTGTGTGATGTTTCTCCTCTCAAATTTTGTGATGTTGTTTTGGGCCAACCTTATTTATGGAAACGTCATGTTGTATATGAGTCTAGGCCTCGTAGTGTTATTATTACTTTGAACAAGAAATTGTATAGGATACCCGAGGTAGTCCTGCCTAGTGCTATTTCCTTGATATCTGCTAAGTAATGCAGGAAGGTCATCTCTCAGACGAGGAACTTTTTCTTCTTCATGATTCTCTCTCAGAATAAGTGAAATATCACAGCCACATCTAAGGTCTTTACAGTCGACCTCTCCACACAGTAGAAGAAAGTACATAAGGTCGTGGAAGAATACTCAGATATCTTCTCCTCACCTATAGGGGTACCTCTGCACTTCTAGGTCAAGCACCCCATCGATATGACCCCCAGCGAATCGTTGCCCAATGGGCCAGTATATCATCACTCTTTGTTAGAGAATGCGGAGATCAAGCGACAGATCCAAGAACTTCTCCACAAGGGGCACATCTGCCCCATCTCATCACCTTGCGTAAGCCCAATCATGATGGTACAAAAGAAAGATGGAACCTGGTGACTCTGTATTCATTACCAGGCTCTGAATAAAATCACAGTAAGAAACCGGTACCCAATTCCCCAAATAGATGACCTCCTTGATCAACTCACGGGGGCCAAATACTTCAGTAAGATTGATCTGAAGTCTAGATACCACCAGGACCTGATAGAAAAAAAATATGTATGGAAGACCGCTTTCAAGTCAAAGGAAGGCCTTTCTGAATGGTTGGTCATGCCTTTTGGTTTGAAAAATTCTCCAGCCACTTTCATGAGGATGATGGACGATATCCTGCAACCATTCACCAATAATTTTTTAGTGGTGTATCTGGATGACATTATAATTTACAACAAGACTTGGGTTGAACACTTGCAGCATATTCAGCAGGTTCTACACACCCTGCAGCAGCACAATCTATACACCAACTTAGAAAAATGCTCCTTTGGCATGGACAGGGTCCATTACCTGGGCTACATCATTGATCAACATAGCATACATGTGGATCCAGCCAAGATCCAAGTCATCTGTGACTGGCCATCCCCAACAACACTCACTGAGCTTGGGAGCTTATTGGGCATTGCCAATTTCTACAACAAATTCGTGTTGGTATTCTCCCATATTGCATGGACCCTCAACCAAATAAATAGGGGTGGTGGTAAGGCAAAATTTGTGTGGGGCCAGTCCCAACAACAAGCATTCGATGATTTGAAGAAGCGCTTGTGCTCAGCCCCAGTACTTTCACTACCAGACTTGTAGCATCCCTTTGAGATCGAGACAGATGCTTCAAACTATGTTGTGGGCACCGTTCTCACTCAGCAAGACCACCCCGTGGCCTATCATAGTGAGACACTGTCAGATACTGTCCGTAAGTACCCTATTTATGACAAAGAAATATACTCCATTGTGCAAGCATGCCGCCAATGGAGACATTACATTCTTGGGAAGAAGACAGTCATCCACATTGATCATTAGCCACTGCAGTTCATGCAGACACAAGGGAAATTGCAGAATGACCGCCATCAAAAGTGGTCCACATACTTGTAGAAATTCCACCTCACCATCAAGTATAAAATAGGAAGCAAAAATTGCATCGTTGATTGCCTCAGCAGACCGCCAGTCGCGGAACTCACCACAGTGCTAGACTCTTGAGGCCATGAGACATCTGGATGGCCCCAACTCTATGAGACAGACCCTGACTTCGCCACCACCTACCAAATGTTGGGTGCAAATGAAATTTTCGATAATTTCCATCTTCAGGATGGGTTATTGTGTCATCTAGGCCATATCTGTGTTCCATCAAGTGAGAAAGTGAAGCTGATCTAGGAAGCCCACTACAGTCGAGTGGCAGGACACTTTGGCGTTGAAAAGATAGTGGTGATGCTACAAAAACATTTCTACTGGATGAAACTTTGACGGGAGGTCAACAAGTATATCAGATCCTGCACTATTGCCAAACCGACCACTAAGAAATAGGGCCTGCACACCCCTCTTCCTACTCCTGACAGGCCATGGGAATCCATCTCAATGGACTACATGTCATGCCTCCCATCCACTAAGTGAGGAAATGGCTGTGTTTTTGTGGTTGTTGATCGCTTTTCTAAGATGGAGATTTTGTTTGCCTGCAAGAAGAGAATAACAGTAGAGGCCACTACCAAGCTCTTCTTTGAACGAGTCTGGGTACATTTTGGAATCCCACAAACCATTTTCTCAGATTGGGATAGTCAATTTCTCAGCAAATTCTGTTCAACCCTCTGGTCACTGCTAGACACCAAGCTCACTAAATCCATGGCCGTCCACCCCCAAACAGATGGCCAAACCGAGGTTGTAAATCGAATGATTGTACAAATCCTTCACATGTATAATTCAAAGAACCCTTGCACAAGGGATGAGAGACTTCTCTATGTCTAGCATAGCTACAACCGAGCCCTGCATAGCTCAACCGGCCATAACCCCTTTCAAGTGGGGTTGGGATTCCAACCATTGAGTCCCATAGATGTTGCACTTCCCCTTGTGGTCACCTTGATTGACTCATCTCCTGCTCCAACTGAAGCTGACAAATCCACCCGATTCATTGATCAGATCCATCACATCCGCCAATAGGTTCAGGATATCCTACATAAGTCCAATGACAAGTACAAACAATGCCATTATCAACATCGAGTGCAATATAAGTTTCAGGTGGGTGATAAAGTTTGGTTGCACTTGCAAAACGAATGCCTTATAGGACCCCATCAGAAGCTTCACCCACTCCGTTATGGGCCATACACTATCACCAAGGACATGGGGGATAATGATTTTGAGCTCAACCTTCCTCCTTTCCTTTCCCTTCACCCAGTGTTCAACGTGGATCTCCTTCGCCCTTATTTCCCACCATTATTGGACACCTCAGAAGTAGTAGAATAGATGACACCAACAGAGCTCAACCCCGACTGCATACAATAGGAATCTAATGATCATATTGTGGAAATACAGATCAAGGGCACTCAACAACAAAGGATCCAGCTTTATCAAGTCATCAAAGCAGGGCAGCTCCTGCACCAAGGCAAGTGGCTCACCCAGGGCCAAATTCAGCAGAAATTTCCTCATCTGATGGGGGACCTCAATGCAATGGAGACCATTTCTTCCTAAGGAGGGATTATTGATCCAGTTGGATATTGGTGGCCACCCACCTTTTCCAACTAGCTCAAAACAGTTTTCTGACAATTTTGGCAATTTACTATTTTTAGCAGTTTTAACTTCCGAGGCCATTTTGAGGGCCTAAATGAAGGTTTTTTGGGATTGAGCTCCTCAATGATCGCCAAAGGCATGATTGAGCCCCCAAAATGAATCTCCTCGATGATACATTTCCAACGGGCTATCACATGCCTAAAACAGAGATCATATGCAAAAGTTACGACCCCGGGAAGTTGATGTACTAACTTACCCAAATGAGGCCCACATGACTTTTGGTGCTTCATCTCCTAGGGTTAGGTTTTTGGATGTATAGATTTTTTGGCATCCTTTATTATTGTAAAAATGCCTTCAAATCCTCATTGTAACTTTCTTCTTGCGAATGCGCGCTGCCGTTACATCTCTTCTCAGAGATAAGTCGCCACCATTCCAGCAAGCTTGTTTCCGCAACATTTTACAGTTTCATCTTATTTTGTTATTGAATAGAAAACCAGTTTCACTGTATCTCTGTTATTTTGTGTTAAGAACATGTTAATAATCTATATTCATTTCATTATGCTCATGAAATCCAGATCACCTAGCTCCTCGGGTATTTCCCTCCTGCCTTCCCAAAATTTGTGAGTGTTAGATCAACGACTAACAACTCCCCATGATCTAACGATCTAGATCAAATCTTTGAGAGATAGGAACTTGTTCTTCATCATGCCAGATCAATGTTCCATGATCCTCAGTGATCCGATGGCCCAGATCATTTTGCAAATTCTCATTTCGCGAGTTCCTCCAACTCTCACCTTTGACTCTTCTAGTTCGTGAGTCAACGAAATGTGGATCTCTCACCACGTGTCCTCTGGATCCAATGACCCAAATCATTTCGCGACTTCGCATAACGCGAGTTCCTACAACTCTCACATTTGACTTATCCAGTTTTCAAGTCAGCGCGAAGTGTCGATCTCTCACCACATGTCCTGTGGATCCAATGGTTCATATCTCATCGTGATTTCGCATTTTGCAGAATTGGAGGATGGCTCTTGGCCATTATCCTCTTCACAGTTATACTGGATCCAATGGTTTCTAGTCCTTCACGCTCTGATTTGATAGTTGAGGTCTAATCTCCTCCTTTTCACACTCCTCCTGTCTGGACTCTGATCTGACGGCCATCGGATATTCAGAATTGTTGATCCAACGACCACTGTCGCTCCTCCTCCTAAGATTATGCATCCTCTTGACTTGGAAGAATTTCTAAGTGTCAAAGGTTCTGCGACCTTTTCTCCTTCTACAAGCCTTAATGTATGGGATCTCATTTGTGCATCTCAGAACGCTATCTCTCCTAAGATTTGGCAAAATTATCCCTCGGCCCTGGCACACACTTGCGCTATGCGTGCAACTCTGCGCTATTCCTCTTGATCTTCTTGAGCTTTCTCTTCTGAGTCTTCACTACTTTTCTTTCCATGCACACTCTGCCTGTAAACCTTCTGTGTCTTTGTTGTTGTTCTTGCTATGCACACTTTGCCTGTAAACCTGCCAACATCATTGTTGTTCTTTCCATCAATGACAAGCACACTCTGCCTGTAAACATGCCAACAATATCCCCCTTTGGAATTGATGGAAACCCTGAACGACTGCACTATTCTTCTTAGACCTCCAATTGTAGCATTCAGACCAGACCTTTTCTCCCCCTTTGACATCAATGTCAAAGAAAACATTTTCCCCCTGAGTTTTTGTAGTACTGTGTGGAGGTATCAGATATTCAACCAATACATACTCCCCCTGATAGGATGGACTCTCTTTGGTTGATAACGAGGTCACACCCAACTTCTGGCGAAGATATTCAAAAGGTGTCTTGGCTAGGGGTTTAGTAAAGATATATGTGATTTGTTCTATGAAAGGAATGTAATTTAGCTAAATAGATTTGTTTGTAACCTTCTCTTTGAGAAAATGATACTTTATTGGGATATGTTTCATCTTTGAATGGAGAATAGGATTCTTCAAGACACTAATGGCACTAGTGTTATCACAGTGAAGTGGAATTGGGTCAGTATAAGTTACCTTCAAATCTGCAAGAGTTTGTAGCATCCATAAAATCTGAGTGCAACAAGTAGCAATAACAATGTACTCTGCCTCTGTAGTTGATAGTGAGATAGATCCCTGCTTTTTACTAATCCATGCTACTAAAAAATCACTTAAGAAGAATGCACCTCCACTGGTGCTCTTTCTCTCATCCAAACAGTTTTCCCAATCAACATTTGAATATGTAGTTAATTGTAAGTTCTGATTTCTAGGATACCAAAGACCATAAGTCATTGTACCCTTCAAATATTTGAAGATCCTCTTGAAAGTTGCTAAATGACTTTGTTTAGGGGTAGACTGATAATGACCTACCATTCCAACAGCCTACAGTATATTAGGACGGGATGTTTTGATATACAAAAGACTGCCTATCATTGATCAATATGTTCTTTGATCAACATCAGGTGAAATATCATATTTACTGAGCTTGCAACCAAACAATAGTTGTACCAACATGAGTGGAATCTTCCATATGAAACCTCTTTAACATCTCTTTCAAATACTGTTCTTGAGATATAAATATCCCTGCAAAGTTGTGATTGATTTGTAAACCAAGAAAATATGACAGTTCTCCTATCATGGACATCTCAAACTCAGTCTGCATTGAATTAGCAAACCACTGAACTGAAAGGTCATTAGTGCATCCAAAGATAATTTAATCTGCATAAACCACAACAACTAACAAATCATCACTCTCAGATTTTATATATATATTACTGTCAATAGTACCTTTCTTGAACCCTTTATCTTGTAGAAATGTGTCCAGTCTATGATATCGGGCTTGTGGTGCCTGTTTCAGTCCATATAAAGCCTTTTTCAACTTACAAACATAGTTAGGATTATCTTTCAGTGAAAATTCTTCAAGTTTCCCCATGTATACTTCTTCTTCTAGGTCTCCATTAAGAAAGGTTGAATTAACATCCATCTAATATACTTTAAATTTCTTATGGCATCCATAGGCCAGAACCATTCTGATGGCTTCCAATCTTGCCACTGGTGCAAAATTTTCATCAAAATCTTGTCCTTCAACTTGTGCATACCCCTTACAGACCAATCTGGATTTATTCTTAACAATTTGTACTTGTTCATTTATTTTATTCTTAAACACCCATTTGGATCCAATTACATTCTTATCTGTAGGTCTAGGAACAAGTTCCCAAGTATTGTTCTTCTCAATTTGATCCAGTTCCTCATTCATTGATTTTAACCAATTTTCATCTTCACTGGATTCATTTAAGTTCTTGGGTTCCACCATGGATTTGAACGCTATATGTGATTGCTCAGTGTTTTTTATTATCCTTCTCCTGGTTTGTACACCTTTGTCTTTCTCACCAATTATCTGACTTGCAGGATGATTCTTTTGAGCAATTCTGGAGGAAGAATTTGATGTTTCCTATTGATTTGAGTATGCCTGAGTATTTACATATTCATCTGACTTAGAGTCTTCTTGTTCTGATTCTTGGACCTGTTCATCTTCAACTTCACCTATATCCTTTGTTGTTGATTCAATATTGCTCACCTCTCTTACTGGGACTCCTTCATCAACCTTTAAATCAATGCAATCAACTAATTTATGCAATCTTTTATTAAAGCATATGTATCCTTTACTATTGGTAGCATATCCTAAGAAGATGCATTCATCAGCCTTGTCATCATACTTACCAAGGTTTTCATTATTATTCTTTATGTAGCACTTACTCCCAAAGACTTTGAAGTGTTTGATTGAAGCAGGTCTTCCATACCACAGTTCATAAGATGTCTTGTCACTATGTGGTCTGAAGTGGGCTTTTTTAAGAATATGGACTATTGTGTGTATTTATTCTACCCAGTAATTTTGACTAATGTTCTTATCATTCATCATTGACCTGGCCATTTGCTAAATTGTTCTTTTTTGCCTCTCAACTACTCCATTTTGTTGTGGAGTTTCTGGGATTGTGTATTCTCTTTTGATCCCATGTTTATCATAGAATTCATTGAAATCATTTGACATAAATTCTCCCTCTGTCTAATCTTACTGCCTTTAACCTCTTGCTTGTTGTATTCTTAGTTAAAGCCTTAAATATTTTAAATTTCTCAAATGCTTCATCTTTTTCTTTGAGAAAAGCAACCCAAGTAAGTCTGGAGTAATCATAAATGATCAACATAAAGTAGTTTTTCCTCCCTATGCCTTCCTATCTTGATGGTTCACATAAATCCATATGAACTAATTGGAGTGGTTTCTCTGTTGAAGTAGAGCTCTTGGGTTTAAACTGTGTCCTGGTTAGCTTTCCTACTTAGCATGGTTTACACACAGAATTTTGTGGTTTTGATATTCTTGGAAGGTCTTTTACTGCCTCAATATTTTTGAGCTTGATTAAGTGATCAAAGTTTAGATGTCCAAGTCTCCTATGCCATAACCAATTTTCATCATGTTTTCTTAGATGACACTTTTATATATCTTCTTTTAGTACATATACATATACATTAGTATCTGTTCTTATGCCCTTAGCCACCACTTGTCCTGAGTTTACAGACTTTATCTTGCAATCATTGGAAGTCAACACCACTTCACATCCTCTGTCGCACATTTGACTTACACTGAGAAAATTATGTTTCAACCCATATACAAGCAGAACATCATCGGATTTTCCTTTATTATTACTCAAAATCACCATCCCTTTACCCTTGATTTTACCAGGAGCATCATTTCCAAAGATTACATTTCCTGATTTTCTTTCACTTAGAGACAAAAACTTACTTTTGTCTCCTGTCATATGTTTGGAGCATCGACTATCAATCTACCATGGGTTCTTTTGTCTTTGAGCTGAAAACACTAATCCACACTTGTCATTTTCTTTCTTCTTCCAAACCTTGATGTTTTTAGTAGAGGGATTCATATCTGATTCATAGTTCCATAAGCGACAGTCTGCAGCTTTATGTCCATAATTATGGTAGGTGTAACATTTTGGTTCATTGAATAAAGGATCATAACGATTGTTATTCTTAACCTGTGTCCTTTTCCTAGCCATCACATAATTTACAGTCTGTGATTCTTTGTTACTTGGTTGTCTCATTCTTTGTTGCGGCATATATCTATTCCTTGAGTGTTTTGATTGCTCATATCTAAATTTTAAAGAACAGATTACAACTTTGTGACCAAAGTTAGAACAGAATAAACAATTTCCATAGAAAAATCCTTTGTACCTGGAAAATGGTTGTATTCTTTGAGCAGGTCGATTTCTACCATGTTGATGATTTCTTTGTTCTACAGATTCAGTTCTAGTACTTTTTCTTTCACTCTTACTTGGCGGTTGATTATCTTCCTCTGTTTCTCCATATTTGTTGTTGTCAATGAATGTAGATTTGACAAACTTGATGGATTCGTTTTTGCTTGGCTGACTGCAACTTGATCCTTCTTCATAACCCAAACCAGTTTTCAAATTTGGATTCCTTTGTTGATTCAGAATGGTGGTTAATCCTTTTGAGGCTTTAATGCTTGGAAGATTTTGGAGATACAATGCTTTGAACTTCTCCATCTCTTTTATGGTTTTAACTGCCTCTTCTTACAAGGCTTCACATCTTGCCTTCTTCTATGATAACTGTTGTTTCATAATGTCCTCTATTTTCTTTGCCTCTTCTAACTCCACCTTTAGCAGAGCAAAGTCTTCATCAAGTTTTTTATCATTCTTTTCAAACTGCATCAACAACTGTTTTTGTTTTCTCTTCTCGAGTCTGACTCTGTCAATCTCTTCTAAGGAACTAATTAGTTCACATTCCATATCAACCACAACTTATTCATCATTAACATCACTTCCCAGGTTTTGATTATCATAATCCTCTTTGGCCATAAGCACAAATTCATTAACCTTATCTTCACAGGAAGAGTCATTATCTGTGTCTTTTGAAGAGTCATCATTGTTTACACATAAACTTTTCTGTTTACCAAATCTCCTGGGTTTGTACTTATTTTCACCTTCAGAATTCTGATCCTGCTTCTTGTGTGGACACTTAGATGCAAAGTGGCCTATATTTCCACAGTTAAAACACTTGAAGGGAAACTTTCCTTGATACTTTCCTGATCCTTTCTTTAGTCTTCTCACAAAGTTTTCTTCAATTTCATCAGGCTCAAATCCCTCATTCTTATATGCTTTAAAAGAAGCTTCTCTAGTGTTGGATTTACCTTTGCCTATCCGCATTTCATATGCAGTCAACTTTCTTAGAAGTTGATCGAAAGACAAAGCTTTTAGATCATTAAGTTCTTCTATAGAAGAGACCTTTGGGTTGAACATATCTAGAAAAGATCTTAAAATCTTCTGGATTAAAACTACATCTTCAAACTTCTCACCAAGACTCTTCATGGCATTCACTAGTTCTTCAACTCTCAGAAAGTACTTCCCAATAGTTTCATCTTCCTTCATCTATAGCTGTTCAAACTGTAATCTGTAGGTTTGAATCTTGGCATCCTTTACCTTCTCATTACCTTCATAACTACTAATGAGTTTGTCCCACATTTCTTTGGCAGTTTCTAAGTGCATAAATTTTACAAATTCTTCTTCTGCAAGCCCACTCAGAATAACATTCATAGCCTTAGCATTGAAGCTAAATTCTAGCTTGTCATCCTTATTAGCTAGTACAACTGGCTTTACATAACCAGTCTCTACCACATCCCAGACATTTGCACCTAAAGTCATTATGTAGGTTCTCATCCTAACTTTCCAGAAGGAAAAGTTTGTTCCATTGAATAGAGGGGCCTTATTGGTTGAAGTTCCTTCATGGCTTGACATGTTTAAGCTTGTTGCTCTACCTTTAAATAAAAGGAACTGACTCTGGTACCAATTTTTGGACAACTGAGGGGGGGGTGAATCAGTTGTTACTGTGCTTAAACAATTATGCCCATTTTAAACTCTTCACAGAACACTCAATGACGATCATAATGATGTAGAGAAGTAAGCAATAGAATATTAAACATCAATCACACACATGAAATATAAAGAGACAGATATTTCCTGAGGAAACCCATAAAGGGAAAAACCTCTTATTCTTGATATGATAAGTAATCTTTATTTTCTTTACATTATCATTCTCATGAGCTCCAAATCCTCTTGAGGCTACAACCTCTGTTTTACAAGCAACAACTTGCTGAGAGCACCAAATCTCTGGTTTCTCTAACACCCACTAGAAGTAAGCACCAACTCCCTAAGTGTTCCATCCCAACTGGATGGAAGCACCAACTTCCAGTCACACAGTCACCAACATATATAATAGAGAACAATAGTTCTCCCTTGCACCACCCTATCACCTTGGTTTTTATGGCTGCAACTAGATGGAAGCTACAACTCCCTATGTTCAAGCACCCACTTGAAACTCTGAGGATTCCATTCCTCCCTAGCACCTCCCTAACACCCTAAAATAAAAATATTTTTTTTATATAACTTTATCAAAGTGATACAATGTTTATCTATGGATTACCAATCTCATCACTATTCTTCTACACTTCTCTACTTTGTCTACATCAGTGTCTCTCTCCTCGCATCTACTGTGCTTTATGTTCTTCTCTCATATATGCATTTTTGTTCCTTGATTATTTTTTGCTTCTGCTCCTGCACACTGCATGCTTCTACCCGCATTTTGTGCTTCTGCTCGTACACACTGCATGCTTCTACCCGCATGAATCACACTCAACAGTCATGCCCATATATTCTCTCTTCTGCATTTTTATACCCTTTGTGCATCTTATGCATCCTCCATGTGCAATATCTTTGCATACTCTTATTAGTGTCATTGTTCTTCCCATGCTGGTTGTTTACTGCATCTCTTCCTAATGAATGCATAACTAACTCGTAGTCCCCTATCACTTCATTGTTCTACATGCCTTTCTCACGTCCAGTCATCTCCTTATCATCATGGAAACTCTTCATCTTCTATGGCGGTTCTATTGCCTATGAGTTCATCATCATTGGTCATTATGATGAGATTCATTAGCTTCTCTAGCAGTCGAGACTCTTCATCTCCTCTGACAGTCATCCTACTGTTCCTCGAATTCTTTGGTAGATGTAATCACTTTGTTCTAGCAGTTACTGAGAAAACCTCTGTGCATTTATGACTTTGGCGCCTTTTTCTGTTTCTGATAAATCTATACATTGGGTGCTAGATTTTATGGCTAATCCCCTTCCTTTATCATGACCTCTGGCGGTGACCAAGCACTTATCCAAAAGTGGTTTCGCGATTTCTCATTTCGAGTGATTGATTTTGAGTCACCTCGATTTTCCCAACTCACGAAACTCTGAGGTGGAGCCTAGAACTTCTAGCTCCTTCCCTTTTCTTCTGTTGATGTGACCACCAAGTGTGACCAGGGGCTAAACTTCATAAACTACTCTTTCCAGATCAACGGTTCATATATCTTCGTGATTCAATGGTTGAGATCTCATTTTCTCATTTCGTGACTTCGTGATGTCGAAGGTTGGATCACCTCCCTTCCTTAAATTCTTGATTTTCCAAAACCCACTCTATATCAATGGTCCACAGTCCTCTGTGATCCAACGACTGTGATCAACTCACGAACTCAAAATTCACGATATCTGCGAACTTTTCAATGCAGTTCTTTCGATTCACGATTTCACAAATCTGCTTTATCGGCTGCCACATGTCCTTCCCAGATGAACAGCTAGGATTGTTGCGGCTCCCATCTCCTCAGGTATTTTCCTCCTGCCTTCCCGAAATTTGTGAGTGTCAAATCAATGACTCACAACTCCCCATGATCTAACAGTCTATATAAACTCTTCGAGAGCTAGGACCTCATTCTTCATCGTGCCAGATCAACAGTCCACAATCCTCAGTGATCTAATGGTCCAGATCATTTCGCGTATTCGCATTTCGCGAGTTCCTCCAACTCTCACCTTTGACTCTTCTAGTTCTCGAGTCATCGAAATGTTGATCTCTTGCCACATGTCCTCTGGATCGAACAACCCAGATCATTTCGTGACTTCGCATATCGCTAGTTCCTACAACTCTCACCTTTAACTTCTCTAATTTGTGAGTCAATGAAATGTTGATCTCTTGCCACGTGTCCTCTAGATCCAATGGTTCATATCTCATCGCAATTTAGCATTTCATGGAATTGGAGGATGGCTCTTGGCCATTATCCTCTTCACAGTTATACTAGATCCAACGGTTTATAGTCCTTCGCTCTCTGATCTGACGGTTGAGGTCTAATCTCCTCCTCTGCATTCTCCTCCTTTCTGGACTCTGATCTAACAACCATTGGATATTCAGGATTGGTGATCAAACGACCACTGTCACTCCTCCTCCTGAGCTTACGCATCCTCCCGACTTGGAAGAATTTCTAAGTGTCAAAGCTTCTACGACCTTTGATCCTTCTGTGAGCCTTGATGTATGGGATCTCGTCTACGCGTCGCAGAATGATATCTCTCCTGAGCTTTGGCAAAAGTTTCCCTCAGACCTAGTGCACACTTGCGCTATGCATGCAACTCTGCACTATTCCTCTTGAGCTTCTTGAGCTTTCTCTTCTGATTCTTCACTGTTGTTCTTGCCATGCACACTCTGCCTGTAAACCTTCTATGTCTTTGTTGTTGTTCTTGCTATGAACACTTTTCCTGTAAACCTGCCAACATCGCTGATGTTCTTGCATCAACGAGAATAACACTCTGCCTATAAACATGCCAATAGTTCACACTCCTGTTTGATCTGATTATGAATTCAACCCTATTGTTAGTCAATTTGATTCCTACTTATAAGCATTGTCACTGTGAGAAGTGTTGGACACACCTACCATGCTTAGAGTGGGAGGGTGAATGAGTGTGGGGATCTTTTTCCCAAAACTTCCCTCTTACACAAAAACTCCTTAGTTAACATTCAACATTTTCTCATTACTCATTTTTTCCATTTATAATCAGTTAGATGTGAATACATATCAGCAACATATCATCAACAAATCATCTCCACAAGGAACACAAAGAACAGAAGATGTATGTACATTTTTTCTTTTTATTATGGACTTCAATCCGAGGGTTTTTCAGCAACAACTGAATAGAGTACAACTCTACAAGAGAACCATCTCTATATTCAATAATTATATTACATTCTCAACACCAACTGAGATGAGGCAACAATCCTCAATAGATATCAATATGTCAACATAAACAAGTGCATGAACCATGCACCAACCTGTGCCAAACAACCTGTAATCAACTTGTACCATAAACAAGTGCATCCGACCATGTACCAAGTATATACCAATCATGTGTCAAATACTCATCAACAATGAACCATCAATATGTACCAACATCATCAACTATACACCTCATGTATGTGCCAACTCATCAACTTCTTGTCTCAACCATGACTAGTTTTGGATTAGTCAACAACCCCAACTTGAAATAATCATAACTTTGTACCTGTAATGAATAAATATATGAAACTGATATGCAATGTTCTTCAGTGTTTTTTGTGCAATTCGTCCAGGTGGAACTACTTGGAATCTCTTAGAAAAGGAGTTATAGCAAAAATGGCATACCTTGTTGAATTCTAGATTATTCTATAGAGCAACCTTGTAGAGCATGGACCGCACAAAATGTTTGTTGAATTGATCTAAAACTGTTACAAAACATACTAAATAATGTACCCTAACCAACACATTTTTTCTCACTTAATTTTGATCTTTTATGAAGGAGTTATGACGTTTTTACCCGAAACACCTGTTTTTGACTAGTTTTAGGACTAGCCACAAACCCTATTTTCCACGGAGTCTAACTCCAAAAATACAAATACCCACAAGATGAATTGTTTACCACATATACTTGGGTGTGTTTTCTCATTGGAATAGAAATTTCACAGTCTAAATCATTATAGAAAAATAAATTATAGCAAAAATGGTGAGATGACTTGTAAATTACATACCTTAGAAAGCATCATCAAAAGAATTTATCCTCCCTTCAATTCCGACCCTCTTTTCTTCACCTTCCTTCTGAAATTCAGCTTATATATCCTTGGTTACCTCAGTCACCTATAGATATTCAATATTCTCAAGTGTTCCACACTAAAAATTCCCAAGAAGCTCTCGCAAGAAGCTCTCCATCAATACTCCAAAAGATATTCTCACAAGAATCTCTCCATTGATCTACAAAAGGATGATCTACAAGAGACCATCACTATCTTATTTATACTTTCATCCTCTAGGTCACTTAACCCATTTCTAGGTCACTTAACCTATTTTCCTTATTTTAGGGTTAACCACTTTCTATAAATCGAAAGTTCTCCAATACTTTATCATCTAAATATTCCTTCTTGATTTTGTCACCTTACTTTATCATTTCTTGATTTTGTCACTTCTCTTGATTATTTAAATAATCCACCTTGACTTTGTCACCTTACTTTATCATTTAAATAATGATCTCTTCTTTTAGGTCACTTAACCTATTTTCCTTATTTTTAGGGTGAACCACTTTCCATAAATATTCCTTCTTGATTTTGTCACCTTACTTTATCATTTCTTGATTTTGTCACTTCTCTTTATTATTTAAATAATCCACCTTGACTTTGTCACTTTACTTTATCATTTAAATAATGATTTCTTCTTTTAGGTCAGTTTGACTTCTTTGACCTTGGGGGCTTCAAGCCTTCATGTGGGGGTCCTTCATCTTTGTAAGGCTATAACTCTCAAACCATGAGGAGTTATGTGACATTCCACATACCACCAGAAATTGAATGACAAAAACTATCCATCAAGGATAGTTTCACCAACAATTTCCTTGATCTTCATCTCGTTATTCCACATACAAGCATGGGTCCTCCAACCATTCTTCTAGGATAACTCAATCCGCAAAGCATCTTCCTGTGAGATCTTTCACCATAAGGGGACCACTTTGGAGTTCATCCATTTGTGCACCTTATCAATCATGATAAGACAATAATGAGAGCATGGGTCCTCCAACCATTCTTCTAGGATAACTCAATCCGCAAAGCGTCTTCCCATGAGGGATTTCACCATAAGGGGACCACTTTGGAGTTCATCCATTTGTGCACCTTATCAATCATGATAAGACAATAATGAGTCATATATATATATTTCCAACAATGCATCATATACCAATGAAACCACATTGATCCATCTTCATCATGTATCAATGACAACTCATTGATCCATCTTCAACATATCAATGACAACTCATTGATCCATCTTCATCTATGCATTCTCATCAAGGAAAATACATATTATGTTACATAAATCATCAATCAATCAATCCTTTGACATAAATCAATCACTTGACATCAATCAATGACATCAATCAATCAAACCATTGGCATCAATGACAACATGATCCAACAATCTCCCCCTTTGGCATTGATGGCAATACCAACATTGATGTCAACACCAATTACCAATTATTGATGTCAACATGTAGATAAGGCATGCTCTACATCAATAGTCAATGTGACTATCTCTCCCCATCAATAAACATCAATAACATCAATGTGATTAACTCTCCCCCTTTGACATCAATGGCAAAGGGCCATTCTCATCTTGGGGCTGCTCCCCCTGTCTGAATGCCTTTGATATTCCTCTGAATAATCTCTCCCCTTTTGAACAAGGGATATCACTCTGATGTAATTTTTAAGATACGTCGAACATACTCCCCCTGTGACCATTGCTCCCCCTGAAATTATGCTCCTGTGCTCTTTCTTCAAGTATAGGGCTATTTTCTAGGTATGCATCTGATAAATATCTCCTCCTAGAATCATGGGAAGAAGAATGAATCCCCCTATGGGTATGTCTCCCCTATATTTTCTGCAATATGACCATTGTGCTACCATATAACGATCCTTGGACCTGTTCATGCATCAAACTCATGCCATACCAAGCATCATGAAGAAAAAGATATGTCAACAATGAAATAAAGAATCATGAGCAAAATATCAACCAAGTACATCCTGTACAAAATGTGTGCTCATCATGCACAACACCTATTGTTACACATTATTTTCATCATCCCTATGACCATTAATGATGTAAACCTGTCTGTAGTCTTCAGAGGGGTCAGTGGCCTCAGTTCCTGAAGAAAGAAGGGAAAAGAACTTTTCCTGAGAAAAGAAGTTGCATTTTCCTTTATGAAAACCCTATTAAAGACGATTTTCGCATGTTGCACTATGGCTAGGGTGCAAGAATGTATGATTCTCACAGGTTGCAGCATAGCTGAGTTGCGAGAGGTTCACAGGTTGTTATATAGGCAAGGTGTGAAAATGCTCATACGTGGGAAAAACGAGCATCTTCTTGATGCTTCTAGAAGGAGAAACTTCCATGGTGAGGTGGCATCCAAATGGTTTGGATCTTACTCTCTTTCATGATTTAGTGGGATCATCCTAACCTCCTCACCTTATCCTCTTCAACTTATAAAAGGAGAGGAGATTGTGGAGAAAGTTAGCTTTTGGGATTAGCTTGGATTGGATTGAGCTTTGGATATTGTTAGCTTGGCTAGATGAGCCACTTTGTCAAGATAGATTGTGAATATTATCAGATCGATGCTCTCAGAATTATTGAAGTGGAAGTGTGTGGGGAACGAAGTACATTTGGAAGGTACCTTACAACATCAAGGCCATGGTTGTAATCTCTCTTTCACATTTAATATGATACAGTAATATAATTCTTTCCTATAAAGCTTGTTGTGTTTTATTATATGATTCTTTGATCACATACATAGGTTTATATTGAGTTTATGCTATTAATATCACTTTGGTTGGTTGCGTTCTTTTGCAGGATCATCATTGAATGAGTGTTGGAATAGAGCTAGGATGGCGATGGAGAGAGGAAGCGGCGTTTAAATGGTATGTCACCTATCCCCCTTTAGTTAGTAAATTAAATATTTAAAACTTAAGGAAAGTGACATGTTCTGGTGTGTTTTGTTCTAGATATAGGTAGATCTAGGGAGATCAGTTAGTGTCTGCACCTACCGATTTATCCAATAACAAAATTGACGACTCCACTGGGGAATGAATTGTTTTCTAGTTAGTCTAGTTTCCCTTGCTTTGATTGATTGTTTTCTGGTCTCTGAGTCTGTGGGAGATCCATCCAGACTCTCTAGATTTGAAAGTTCACTTAGACACTTTGTCCTTTTTCCAAATTCCTTTTGATTATAGACATTCCTGCACTTCACCTGTATACAGCCTACGAAAACCCTTGATTTTCACACCCTACTGTTCAGTCCAGTGCGACCCTCTCGCACCCTACTTGTGTCTAGACTATGAAAATGGCTAATTTTCGCACTGTACCTCACTACTAGGCTGCGAACTTGTTTGTAATTTTTTTTTTTGGATTGGGTCTTGTTATCTTTTGATGCCCAGTTTTTCTTTGATCAACTGGATTGAACTTTTGGAGCCTATATTGATCTGTTTACAGTCTGCTTGACATTCTTTGAGTTGATTTTAGTCATCTTTGCTTTGTTTGGATTTGAAGGATTAGTCTCTTGCTTTGAGTGTCTTTCAATTACAAAGCGTTTGTTTTCTTTAGAATTGTTTAGAGAAAGATCAGATTTCTTCTGAATAGTTCACTTTAAAAGAAAACTTTTAGTTTGGGTTTCTTTGTTTTAAGAAAGTTCATTATTTCTTTTAGTGAAATTTTTGAAACAAAAAGATTTAATTTCTTTCTTTATATTAGATTGGGGGCATCCTTGCATTTGAAGTAGCGAAATTGCATGATTCTTGGCATTTTTGGTCTTAAATGTTGAAACATTTTCCCCCTCATGGTCGGGGGGGGGGCATGAATCATGCATTGGTGTACAGTCTCTTTCTCTCATTTCTTGAGAATATTTATATTGATGAGTTTAATCAATTTTGGGACGTTGTGCATCCGGGAATGATAAAAAATTTCTCCTACTCGTAGCATAGCTTTCATTGAAATGAAAATATTGCATCTTCATCTCTTTGCATAAATTTCGAGTTGGTCAAAACACCATATTGTCCACGCGATTTTCCTCTTGAGTAACAACAACCATAAAATAAAGCACTTATAAAAATTGATTACACATTTTTATATTTTCTGGTAGAAAACCTACATTAGATTAGCTGTAAGGCTTTGGAATAGGTGTGAAAGACAACTTTCCAAAGCTGCAAACAAACATAGTATCTTGTGATAGGGAGAGTTAAATCCACTTACTACATTTTGTCCTGGGAAGCTCTTCTAACACAAGGGTCAATCAAGAGGTCGTATTGAGACTAGCAGAGTTACTCACCCTCCTTTGTTGGTCTTGGTGTAGAGATTGCACGTATTATGGGGGTCGCTTGAGAGGTATACCCACAATGATGAGTGGAAGCCTTTCAAGTTGATTTCGGGCTAGATACCCTGCCCTTGCATGTGGATCGAACTGTCGACTATTTCCCCAGGCATCACTATAGTGATTGGTAACCTTAGTGGCCTATCTCTTTAGGGTCTTTACACGAGGTAACTGTGAAGGGGCAACTCTTTGTGGTACCTGGAATCGACGTTGGCCAAACTCACTCAGGCTCCTTGGAGGGTATACCCACGATTATGTGTGGGAGATTGCACCAAGGTGTAAGTACATTAAGCAGGTTGTCAACGTAACTTTTCCACCTTCTCTATCTCATCCCCTTCTTACTTTGTTCCTGCGACGTTGGATTTCATCACCAACTAGTGTGCTCATTGTGGGAAGGTTTTATTTGCTTGCTTTCTTACTAGATTTTTAGCATGTGTTGTTTGTTTTCCCTAGTGGACTCTAGGTTGAACTTTTGTTTTTAATGGCACCAGTTCCCAGAATGAACAATGAAGGAACCCCTACTCCAGGGGAACCTTTTTTTTTTCCTTATTACAGAAACATTGGTCCTCCTCACATCGCTACTTTGAGCCTTCTAGGTCTCACAATTGGATTACCGGTATGGTTGTTTTCCACTCAGGTAATCCTGAATGTAGCTAGTTCTTCAGTCGCAAGCACTTCCCCCCAAGAGAATCAACCTCATGTTGATCCTTCACCTTCTTCACCAATAAGGTCTTCTTCACCTTCTTCGCTTGCAAGGTCTCCTTACGTTTCATCTTCTTCGTCGAGTGAAAGTTTTGAAGCTAGTAACCCGGTGAATAAGAAGAAGAAGAAAAGAAATATTAATAAGAAGAAAGATAAACAAGGGTCAAAACCTCCAACCACTGTCAAACATGTTGGAAAACAACCAGTTACTGCTACTCGTGCTGGGAGTGTTGATGATGTCAAGATCACCCAAACAACTCGTAAGCCCAAGTACACTTGCAGGCTTCATAAGGGTAGCCATCTTCTTAAGGATTGCCCTGGTCTATCCAAGGTTATAGAAGCATGGTCTACATCTCCTTTCCAGTCCACGTTGTCAACCTCTGAACAACATGTTGATGACCCCCCATCAACTAGTCAAGATACCATTGGGAAGAAGAAAAGTAGAGTCAAGTTCTCATGCATGCTATGCAAAGGGAGTCATCTCACTCACCTTTTCCCTCATATGGACGAAGCCTCGAAATTACTGGAAGACATTATTGTTTCACAGCCTCAACTTCTAGCTGCCTATCGCAAGCTTACTCTTTACCCCCCTATAGTTGATGGAATGATCACTCTGGTCCCTTCACTGGTCAATGTAGTTGATCATGTCGTCAATATCGTCACGACCTTAGTTGAACCAGTTGACAAAGTGGTTGATCTGATACCATCCTCGATCAATCCCGCTCTCCCCTCAAAGAGTGAAACTAAAGCGGTCGATCTGATCCCATCCTCGGTCGATCCCACTCTCCCGTTAGAGAGTGTCACCCAAGTAGTCAATCTATTTCCATCTGTCGACCCCATTCTCCCCTTGGCGAATGCAACCCAAGTGGTCGATCTGATCTCGTCATCGATCGATCCTACTCTCCCGCTAGAGAGTAAACCTGATATTGCTCACATTTTTCTCGTTGACACAGAATGTACCGTGTCGGGGGGCATTCCACCTTCTCCTGTGGAACCTCCTCTAAGTAATGAAGTCATCCTTTTTAATTGGGGTATGCTAATTGGACCTCGTCTTCCCTCTCACATTCCTTTCCAGATTACATTACAAGTTTGTGGTCGGGACGTTCCTCAAACATTGATAGATGAAGGTTCATCTGTTAGTATTTTGTCCTCTATTGCTTGGCAAGCTTTGGGTTATCCTCCGCATGCACTAGTTACACAAAATATGTTATCTTTTAACAGAAGAACTAGTCAACCTTTAGGGACCCTTCCTCAGTTTCCTGTAACTTTGGGAGGGAAAATTGTCTTCATTGATGTCATGGTAGTTCAATATCCCTTGGATTTCGCTTTACTTCTTGGGCAGGATTATGTCTATTCCATGAAAGCTATTGTGTCCACTCTTTTTCGTGTGATATCTTTCCCTCACAATGGAAGAATTGTGACTTTTGATCAACTTTCATTCATCGATCCTGACTGGATTACCTCCCTAAATGGTTCTTATATGAAGATGGTATAGCCCCCTCCATAGGTCAATTATGTGGAATTGTCTCCCATGACTTCAACTTCTGATGACATAGATCCGGTAGTTCACATGGTCATCTCTTTGGTAGGGCTATTGGAGCCCAACCTTATTATACCCCTATCACAGCCCTCGACATCTGTTCCTTCTAGAGTGTGTTTCTTCCGTTGAGTGAAGATCTCTTGGAGGCCATGATCGAGTTTCATCCCTTGACATGGTGTGCTTCCAGAGCATCATCCTCTTGGAAGCCATGATCAAGAAGATATCTTTGAGCATGGTTTTCTGATTTCAAGCTCGTTAAAAAATAAAACCCGTTACGAGGATTGTTTTTTCCTCTCTATGGAAACCTCGTTAAAAAATGAAACGGAGGTATATGAGCATAGTTTCCTTTGATTCCAAGCTCATTAAAAATTAAACCAAACTTGAGCATGGTTTTCTGATGTCAAGATCGTTAAAAAATGAAACCCGTTACGAGGATAATTTTTGCGTCTATGTGGAAACCTCGTTAAAAAATGAAACAGAGGTTACAAGGATAGTTTTTGTGTCTCTATGGCAACCTCGTTAAAAAATGAAATAGAGGTTATGAGCATAGTTCATGTTTTTGTGTCAAGCTCGTTTAAAAATGAAACAAATGTCCGGGGATTATACCTAGAGTCACGAGCATAGTTCATGTTTCTATGTCAAGATCGTTAAAAAATGAGACAGACATCTAGGGATTGAACCTGGATCCGAGGATAGTTTTTGCCTCTCTATGGAAACCTCGTTAAAAAATGAAACAGAGGTATATGAGAATAGTTTCCTTTGATTCCAATCTTGTTAAAAAATGAAACCAGACTTGAGCATAGTTTTCTAATTTCAAGCTCGTTAAAAAATGAAACCTGTTAAGGTCCTAACCCGCACATAGGTAGATTAATGTATTCGGATGTAATAAAGGTCAATATTAATAAGACCTTTCAATAAAATAGAATAAGGCGGATGTAAGAAGACCTAATAGAAGCTTCCGCTTCTAGAAGGATCTTCCTCTAGATGCTTCTTTTTAGTATAAATAGGAGTCGAGGGTATGAGAACCCTATCTTGGATATTATTGTAACAGAGCGCTGCTCGATTGGAGGTTGCCCCCTCGAATAGGCCTGTGAACATTGCTATCTGACTCAAGTGCCATTTATGTTCAAGTGCTATTTCTGTTGCTATTTCGTATATCATTTCTGTGTATTGTGAAGATTATGCTGGATATTTCACTGTTATTCTGCTTATTTCTAGCATTTCGTTTCTGTTCTGCATATTTTATATATCTGGTATCTTGCAAGTGGTATCAGAGCACTTTCCTTGGCAGAAATTGTGGGTATTTTTTTTCAGGGTAGAGACGTATTCCGGCGTCTTTAATCCACAGAGATCTGTCGTTACGCGCATAAACCCGTGGTTGTGGGATTCATACACGCAGGAAATACAAGTGGTTCTTAAGTGCACGTTTGTTGGCCACCCTTGTAACCCCTGTTGGTACCCCTTCGAGTGGTAGCGCATTAGAAAGAACCTATGTACGGACTGGCCTAGATTTCTTGAAGCCCTCTGTAGATAAACCTATCGGCCGCCGGACTGCTATAGTGTCACCGAGAACAGCACTCGAGAAGATACTCTCTAGTACCTGGGTAGTCGGGTAGTACGGCTAAGGGTACGGTCTATCCTCCTTAGTTAGTGCCCTGAGATATTGGGCCGAGTACTACTATTGGACCCCACACGT
>JASDQU010243857.1:227136-246872 GCA_032191745.1 Picea mariana
AGGGGGCAACCTCCAATCGAGCAGCGCTCTGTTACAATAATATCCAAGCTAGGGTTCTCATACCCTCGACTCCTATTTATACTAAAAAGAAGCATCTAGAGGAAGATCCTTCTAGAAGCGGAAGCTTCTATTAGGTCTTCGTACATCCGCCTTATTCTATTTTATTGAAAGGTCTTATTAATATTGACCTTTATTACATCCGAATACATTAATCTACCTATGTGCGGGTTAGGACCTTAACAGCCTCTTGGGAAAAGTTGGCATTACAAAATACATTGGAGGATGGGGGCTCAAAAATACCTTTCTCTTCTTAAAGGCTCTTATTGCAGAAAATGTGTGGATTCTAATTCAAGGAATAGGTTTGTGGGTTCAGGTAGAAAGAGCTAAGTATATAACCCCTAATATTGTGGAGGATTAGGTTAGAAATCTTCTCAAACAACTAAAAAATGTCTTAATAATCTAGAAGGTTATTATTAATGCATCCCATCTAGTTGGAAATTGGTTGATTTGGCAAATTGGGAAAGTTGATAAAGTGAAAATTGGTCTTGACCCTTGGGTAGGGAGAAAAGGTGTGCATATACTTCCGTTATAGATGATTCAAGAGCTAAGGAAAAACGGTTATTATAATATTCAACATGTTACAAACAAGGAAAGGACCACAATTTGGCATCGACAGTGGTTATCATGGGAAGAGTTTGGTTTGTGGTATGGGGGAAGAATATGTAGAGGAATGGAAAAGGTACATATACACTCTGAAAGACTTCAAGAAGAGGACCAGTTGGGTCATTGGATTTTATGGGAGCTTATGTTCCCAAAATAGGTTGCAAAGCACTAGTAGAAGAAGGAAGAGAAGGTCAACATCTATGGTGGTGGAAACTCATTTGAAAATTAACCAACAAAAAACAAAGTATTCATGTTGTTGAGTTTACATCATAAGAATCCCACATGGGTAGTTCCTCAAAAAAAGAATTTTAATTGGCTAGGATGGTGTTGTCAATGTCATATTGCAAAAGAAACTATATATCATATCACTATGGAGTCCATATTACAAGGAGGTATGGATAGAAGTGGAAAGGATGATAGGGATAAAGAATCTTTGGGAAGGATGCAATCTTGAAGAGGCCTTCAGAACCTAGTGTAGCAGAAAGGAGACTTCTAATATCATAACGCTACCCCTTTAACGTAGTTTGGGGTGTATGGCTTGCTAGAAATGTAAATTTGTTTAAAGACAAAGAGACATTACCCCTCGAATGTGTAGTCTAGGCCATAAATATTTGAAAGGCCTACCCACCTGTGCAGAAAAAATCTATCTCTCATTCTTAATCTAAAGTGACAATAAATGAGGACATTCCATGGGTTTTTATTTTATGGTGCATCATAGGGGAACCTGTTGAGGCCACAACAACCCCCCCTTTACTTTTTCTTTTAAAAGTGAAAGGAAAGCCCCCCCTACTAAAATTTTAACTTAATGCCTAATCCTCTACTGCTTGAGCTTAATGTTAATTCTTTACCTACCTTGAGGGAGTTGGGGGTTTGATATTGATTGATGATTGTATTGAATAAGTTTGCTTTTGAGGATTTTCTAAATGGATAACTTAAATTATGCATCCTCTTGCTTGCATGTTGTGCCTAATTCCTTCATCTTTATGCTCTCTTTTGTTCATCATACTCTTGAGTTTCAAACTCTTAGGTTAAATCGAAAGATCATTAATCCTTTCTATAAATTTGAGACTTGGTACATGCATCCTTCAAACCAGTCATATACAACATCCAAGATCGTTAATGATTATCTTTGAACAAACCTAACACTCATTCACAAGTTTGTTGAAGTCAGAGAATGTAATGTTTATGGTTTAATGAGAAGTGCTTTCTTACTCACATAACTGATCTCATCTTTTTGAACTTGCAAGAGCATGTTTGTAGGGCCACTTCATTTACATGACTACTCCAACCTTGAAATGCATGTGGGGGAATCCCTTGATCTTCTTCCTCTTGCCTAGACTTCTCTCTATGTGGATCTTGTCTATCGTTTGAAGCCAACCGTCAACATTATGAACTAAACCTTGTCTTGCCCAAACCTCATCTGAATTTGTTTTTTATCACCATTGCATTAATGAAGCCAAAACCTTGATTTTTGTCTAGAACCTTGATCCTTACCATGCTCCCCTTTATTGTGAAGCAAATTAACTTTAGCTTATAGTTTCCCCGAGGTCCGAAGCTCACAAGGCTATCAGATCCACTTTTCCCACAATCCTATCCCGCGAGCTCATCATATTTACTCTATTGGGAATCCTCGTTCGGAGTGTTGAGTGTGCATTGTCTTAAGACTGGTCCGAAGGCCAAAAGCCCATCGAGATCCCCTCATCAAGTTAGTCTCATTAGTTTGGACATGTAAAGTCCCTCATGATATTCCATAGGTCTGAAAGGCATGAGATTTTTCTGATTGATCTCTACCGGGTTCTTCTTTCATCCTCTCTTCTCTTCGAAAACACAGGCCCAAAGACTTATCAAGTTGCATGGATGTAGGACCTTATCATGTTGTCATCCAATGCTTGCTTGCCACTTGTCATAATCATTTTCATGCATTGTGGCCCGACGTAATAACCTATTCTTTGATATGATCATATTCCCTGTCTTTGCAATCTTATCAGATATACCCTCTGAGATCTTCAATTTGACTAGATTGACATGTACCGTGCGCTCAACTAGCATTAATCTCATTTTATCATATGAGTCATTGTTTGTGACGTTAATGTGTCGCATGACATGTCGTATTTTTGTCCCATGGTCACTTTCCATTTGTCACATCCGAATTTGAACGACCATGACCTTCATACGACATGCCTACCTGATTTGACACCCAGTTACTCGAAATCTACTTGATACGCCATGCTTCTATTTTTGGCCTCTAGGTGTGGTACCCTGACTAGTGTGGAACCTTCACTTGCATGGAACCTTAACTCGTGTGTAACTTGGCCTCATTTTCATAGTTTTTGTATATAATTTGTAGATTTTTATTTTATTTATTTATTTCTTTTTCTTTTTTATTTTTGTATTTATTTATTTTCATTTGTATTTTGCCCCTGGTTTTTCAAAACCACATGGTTTTGAATGCACATGGTAATCACCCATGGTTTTCCCCAGAGCTGCCCTTAGTATTTATTTTTTTACATCGAAAAAATCAAGTTTACTTTAGAAATGTTTTTACATGGGTCAAATTGGTTTTGCATGAGTAAAATTAGTTTTACATGAATATATTATTTTTACATGGTGCGTTTTGCCTAACACCCTAATATATAATGTGTACATTCTCATTCTTTTTTTCACACCCCCTTAAAATTATAAACAATTTGACTTTTTGATACACACACATATACCAGTAAAATTAGTTTTACATTGGTAGACTATTTTTGCATGGTGAGTTTTGCCTAAAACCCTAATGTATAATATGTACATTCTCATTCTTTTTTTTTTATACCCCTATAAAATTAGAAACAATTTGACTTTTTGATATATATATATATATATATATATTTTTTTTTTCCCATTCTTCCTCTAAGTCCTAGGTTGTATATTTTCATTTTGTTTTTCTTATTTAATTTAATTTAGTTTTATTTAACTTATTTTTTTTTATATTTTTCCCCTCACCCATTGATCTACTACCTAATATTTGATTAGATTTCTTCCCATTGGTCTTCACCTTCACTTCACAGCAAATTCTCATTGGGAATTACCATTAAGACATACATCCTACTTTTCCTAGAATCCTACTTTGGAGAATCCCTTCCGCCCGACAAACCTTCCTTCATTCTTAGAATCCCCTCTTCCCCTCCCCGAATGCCTTGGAATACATTAAATTATTATTTTAATACATATCAAGACTTAAGATATCAGGACTTAGCCCATTGCAATGAACCTCATCGAACTTCATTTGCATGTTTGACCTTCCCAAAGTCTTCACGTCCCAACAAACATATTGGGATTACCCTCTCGGAAGATTAATCCTCAGACTTTACTTGGTATATTTCCTTCATTATCTTTCTGAAATCCCAAAACATAGGAATAACCATGTTATATTATTTTAATATTTTCCTCAGCCAAGCCATCAGGGTGAGCCCATCAAGATGAGTTCATCATATTGTTACTTGGATTTACTTACCTTCACCTTATGACCATGGGATCTCGATAAACCATCAAAGTAGTATTATTTAAATATTATTCAAGGCCATCAGGATGGTGTGTGATTGGAGTGAGTTGCAATCAGAGTGAGATACCATCGAAATGTTATCCATCAGGATGATATGCCATCATAATGTTCACTTGCATTTACCATCTCGACCATCCTTAAGCCCGATAGGATTTGTATGACCATTTTAATTTTTAATTTGACTTTGGGTTATATTTTCATTTTGGGGGAATATTTTTTAATTTTATTATTTTTATTAATTTTGAATTTTCATGTGGGTTAGGGGATGATAATTTTATTATATTTATTTATTTTGATTTTACGTAGAATTTTTTAGTTAATTTTATTATTTTACTATTTTCACTACGGTAATTGGCCAAAATTACAACACAAGCCTCCGAGCCCTAGATATTATGCCTCCTCTAGGTCCTTAGACAAATCGAGTAAAGAGGCTAAAAATTATATTATCCATTCAGTCTTGGATTACCCTATGCATGTGGTACAATGATTTTCAGGATGAAGATCGACAATCTAGATTCACCCACAAGAAGATTATGGTTGTTGAACATCGAATTTCAAATGGACATATCTTGAGCTACATGTGTCAAAATAAGGCCCAATATACCTCGTTGGAAAGGTATTGAGCCATAGAATGCATTGGGAGAGGACTTCAGGACAAAGTAGTTATGGAAAATCCCATAAAATGTGAAAAACAAAATGTCATGAATTTAATGGAAAGATCATTGTGCAAACTCCAGGCCACCACATTTGGGGCTACATGAAATGAAATCAGGCCCATGATAGCTCATCGGAAAGAAAACATAGAGAAGAATGTGAGGACACATCAAATATTAGTTGGTTAATGGTGAAAATTATAAAAAAATGCAAAAAATAGAAGAGGCCTGAATTTAATCAGAAAATGGGTTGTGCAATGTTCATGTAGTCATATCTGGAACTACATGAATCGAAATCGGACCCGCAAAAGCACAATGGAAGGACAAGATGGAGAAGAAGAAGATATGATTATATTATCTAGCAGAATAACACCAGTAACACCTATAATAACGCGAAGAGCAGAAGAGGACACCCGTGGGTAGAGTTAAAGATAGTTTAAAAAAATATCACTCAAGAACAATAAATAAAACAAAAATGACTACTCAACAGTCTCTTCAACTTCCATTTATAATGCTTACCTATTCATTTACGAAATATGAAAGAGTTTTGAAATGTAAAATGACAAAAAAAAGGGAAACAAAGTGAACAGTCATAGAAAACTGAAGAGTCTCTCTTATCTTATAAAAGAGAACTTGTTGAATGTAGTAAAGGACTTTTTCCCATTGTGTAGATTGTTGATACTATTATTGTTGGATATATGGAGAGCAAAAGCGATTTTTGAGATCACAATCGTTTTCAAATGCTTGTGGGACTACTCTACACATGTATTTGTTGTTTAGTTTTTTCTGAGTGTTGATCATATGAACTATTTCCATGCTTAGTATTTAGAATACTTATGTTGTTGTGATTTTTAATGAGTACATGGATGATGTTACAAGTATCCTTTGCAACTATTTGAGATGATATCAGAAATATTATTGTTTTAACATATTCTTGACTGTCATGAACTACTTCTATTGTCAAAAATATCATTTTAAGTTGTACCCATCTATTAGTTTTGCTCTTGCTCAGGATAGGTTAGAAGTAGTTAGGTTAAATTAGTTTTTTATTTATTTTATTATTATTATTATTTCTTTTTTTTTAAAGTAGGCTTAGAATTAATTAGAACTCTTTGCAGGATAGTTTGTTGTCTTTCCCATTTTATTTCTTTTAATTCTTAGTGGCAACCAGGCCCACATACTCGTCGAAAATTCCATCCCAAATGAGGGTAGGTCTGATTGGGACCCACCATCATGCGTTCTCCCTTTCTTTATTGATAGGCCATTTAGACCCATCAACAAAAATGGTACTGGAAGGAGGGCCATATGACAAGTTGAGCTTGTGGAGTCGTAATTATTAATTATTTTAATTTATTAATGGATCTATCCCATATCCCTTTACAAAGATGTTTTTCTGGTATTGTAGCTCTAAAAACTCCTAGAAATATTTTTCATTTCTTGTCGCAAATTAAATTTGATGGTGAGGGAGAGACAACTGCATTTGAAAGTATTTTTCAATTTTCAATTTTTTTTGTTTCTTAGAATATTACTAATGAAAGTGTCATTTATAGATTTTTCAATCTCACTCTCGCAGGTCGGGTCAAGAGCTGGTGTGAGACTTTGTCAACTTCCTGTATTCTCACATGGGAGCAATTTATGCATCAACTTTGGCATGCTTTTGAGAATTATGATTATGATTATTTGTGTGCAGAGATATCAAATCTTAGAAAGAACAAAGATGAATCTCTTGAGGATTTTCTTATTAGATTTATGCATCTTTGCTATAGATTTCCTTTGGATGATAGGTCCTATGTCAATGATTTGATTCTCTATTTAATTTCTCTTACTAATGAAACATATTAGCGAGTGGATGATGAATCTAAATCACGTCTTAATGCTACCTTACATCATGATTTGGATTTAAATGAAAATTTTGAAAACAATAATGTTTTAGTTGGACTTCATATGTTTGGATATTTGTTTACTACGCGTAATATAGTTCAGAGAGAATTATTTTTCAGAAGAAACATATGTATCCTCCCACCAGTCCATTCCCCCTTTCCTTCCTTATGATGAAAAAGAGACCTCTTGTGTAGTAAATTCAAGTTTAGATTTTTCTGTTGATAATGGGACACTTCGGGTCACACCGATGGTTATGCCAGGTTCTCTTTAGCCTATCTCATATTTTCCATCACAAAAAATGGAAGAGGAAACTATGGAGAAAAAACATGAACACTGATCAAACTATTAATGAAGAAAATCTAGACACACGTAACATGAAATTTTCCTCACCCATGGATAAAGTAGAATTAATTTCTATTAGTTTGAATTGTTCTACTATTATAAATTCTCCTAGTTTAACCGAGATAGATCAAGAATGTTTCCCTATTGTTGTCAGATTAGTTATTGAACCTTTTTATTCTAAAAATTATTGTGATTTTCTCCTCTCTTATAACTATGAGTATGTTTTGAAAGATATTTCATATTCTCATATTTTGCATTGGCAAAACAACAATGATGATCACTTCACTTCAAGAGTAGAAATAAACATACAAGAAATAACGTCTTTAGCACAACAATCCACTTTTTCTTAGAAGAGGAAAACATTGTTGAGGATGAACGTGTTGATTGTGAAACCATTCTTAGTGTAGAGCCTAYTRATTCAAAATCAATCAYTAATGTGCTTAAGGAAGAGGAAATACCATTCAAAGAAATACCTTTTGAAAATGKTTTTTGTTCAAGAGAGGYTTTTCATTCTCTTAATTCTTCTACTTATTATTTTTTGTACTCTGATCTCTTTAATGGGTTGACCTTGCAAGAAACCACCCATCATCCTATTCAAATAAACTCAATAGGGCCAACCYCTTTTGAAGTACTYGATAGTGGTATTGTGCATATGGAAGATAGAGAGGATAAGGCCTCTTCCCATGAACTTAKTACAACTATGCCTTATCAKCCTTTTTCGTGGAATGAAAGAAATGTTGTAGCAGATGTATAYYAGACCATATCTTCTTCTATTTAATCTTAAATTTTGATTAGTGGAAAGTTGTATTGTTCAAGTAACCCTTTAGTTGAGGTTGTTGATGTTAGTGGACTCCATCATTGTCTTGAATATTTACCTTATACCATGGTGGGTGCTAGTCTATATATATCATTGGATTCCACTAATGTATCTCAAGTTCATGGTTGCTTGAAGTATGAGCCTAGGGAGGCTTGCCAAGATAATGAGGCACTTTGATCTACATCGATGCTTATGTCAGGCCCTCATTCTTTTGGTTTGTATTTAGGGATAAACACGTTTACTAGCATAATGATTCTCTCACCAAGTACACTTCATACATATTTTATACATGGTTCTCATTTGGTATGTCACTTTCTCGTGAACTCCCTCCATCAGTTCTATGATAGTCATCCTAGATTTTATGATAGAATTGAAGCTTGATTGGAGGAATCTTATTCAACTAATGTTCCCTTGAATTATTGTTATCACATATTTAATATGGTGGATAGAGTTTTTCATGTTTTAATTTTTCCTACTTTTAGTCTATTTTTATTCCAAGTTCTGTTACTAATATTCTATGATGAACATGTGTTTGTAGGCTTGGAATTACATGGTTTCCTACAATGGCACTATGACTTCACTTAGTTCGTTATTTGTTATCCATTGTAGTGTAGGATAGGAGTAGGGTAGAATATGGTAGTGTCTTTTGTTTACACATAGTTGAGTTTTTCTTTCTAGTTTTTAATCAGTTTTCTTGTTTCCTTTTATTTTTATTACTGTTGGTTGATCATAAATGGATTTTTCAGCAGAGGCAGAAAGAAGGCTTGCGAGCTAATTTTTCCCTTGAATGGATTTTTGGGTCAAGATTGATTTTGATATGGGAAAAAATTATTTTATCTCATTCTCAAAACCTTTTATGTGTTGGAGTAATTTTCATATCCTTGATTCTATCCATTTCACCATATTGATTCTTTTCAAGCATGGTATCATCTTACAAGTGGAATCTTTTCAATAAAGAATGTTATTCAGTCCCTCTTGTGGTGAAAATGAACACTAAGATTTGTTCCATCTTTACATATACATGATTCTAATTTGAAGATTTTGCTTGATTAAATTTCTTTAGAGTTCTGATCTTGCTACCCCATACACAATGAATTAAAATTTTGAGTGTTAATTTTTGCCCATCTAAAATTGAAGTCACTCCAATTCCTTGTAATTTCCTTGGATGATTATTTTTGGGTTTGGGGTTATCAAAATGGTTTCTTACCCATTGACTGTTTTCTTTGGTTACTTTCAATCAACATGATTTTTTGTATAGTTTTTTCTTAGCATAATTAGCATGGCTGATTTTTCATTTTAAGTTATTTCCTTTCAACACCTTTAGTTTAATTTTTTGGACTTTTGGTTGAGCATATATTTTTCACCATCCAGTCAATCTTTCAAGGATGAGTTTGCTTTTAATATTGCAACTTTCTTGATCCAAGTTTCCTCTTATACACACCAACAAGAGATATTATTTCACACTGTCTGGAAACATGTTTTGACATTGTGGACAACACCAATCTATAAATCTTTCTGCTAAAATCTATTTCTGAAATTTCTTGGGAGTCAATCATTTTATTCACCAATTCAGTGGTTGATTGAAGATTTAATCCTAGTCCTATCAATCATGGGGATTTCAGGCCTGACATTTTCTTGGAAAGTATCTTTCTGTCCTTTGGATTCACTGATTTTGAGTCACTCATTCTGGTTACATTCATGACTAATCTGGTTTTTATCGTGACTTAATACCGCCCTCTTATCTCAATGTCATAATCATTCAAATGCTCGATAGTTGTAAATACCTTGGTGGAAAATGTTAATGCAAATTCTAAGATTCTAAATTTTGTGTTTTCAACATCTATGTCGAATTTAGCCATGGTAATTTAAATCATGTGAGTTGTAACTCATCAATCTATTGGGCCTCACATTCTTTAGCATTCCAAGAATCTAAAACTATAACACCATAGATTGTTCAAGTTTATTCATAACCTTGGAAACATAAGCATGTTTGGGTCATGATTGGAATATCTTTTATTTGATCTACGACAAGCTTGTTGATTTTGTTTTCTGAATTATCTACCTAATTCTTTTGGATGAAAAACCTATCTACTAGAGAGACCAATTGCATACTCATTGAATTTTCATTCTCTCATATTCTATGTGATATGTAAGATCAAAGGAAGTGAAATGCAAATTTTGTTTCCTTGGAATACTCTTGGGAACTTTACAATATTATCCCCATAGATTTATCCATCATGAAAAACATCAACTTATTACTTATTAGAAATTAGATTTTACTCACTTCATTCAATTTATGATTTTTAATTATATCTTTTATTTATGATGGGGGAATCAATCCATCTTGGGTGTTATCCGAGATTATTTGTATCTTACCGGAGTGTCTTAATTACTCTCATTTCCATTGTGATTTTCTCTTGCATCTTCTAAGGTTGAAATTAATCATATAGAGGTTTCACATAATTATCATTAATGACAAGAGGAAATAAATACCTTGGTGTGCAATGATGGTGATTTTTGAATCAGTTTTTTTTATTTGTTCTTGTAAGCATGAGAAGAAATTGGCGATAGACATGTATCTTTAGAAGATGGATGGAATTAAAGTTTTATGGTTCCATTTGTTTAATTCGATTGATTCTATTTGCAGGAACAAGACGAAGTGTCTAAGGGATCCAAATCTCACAACAATCAATGACACCAAGTCTCTGGCCAAAGGGAATATTGTGGGAAAACACATACTGACTATTTCTCAGGAAGAAGGTTGCAATATTTGACTAAATGGATAGAAGATGAATACTTGATGACTGCACATATTCACTTACATAAGTTTTATGATAGCCAATATAGTTTAAGTTTACAATATTTTGGAGTGTTTTTCTTAAGATTAGTTTAATTTTGGTCTTTTTAGTCTAATTTCATTTCAGTAAATCAGTGATTTTGAGGAAGAGTTCTTCCTAAATTGTCTAATGGTTGATCATACCATTCTCTTTTGTTATGTAGGTTAGGAAGTGGCTTATGCAACCAACAAATCATGATTTTTCTCTTAAAATGAAATCAACTTAGGGAAGTGTTAATCTAACCTTGGTTGCTCAGATTCCTTTGCAACATGTTTGACCTTCACGAAGTCTTCATGTCCCAATAGACAAATTGGGATTACCCTCTCAGAAGATTAATCCTTAGATTTTACTTGGTATATTTCCTTCCCTATATTCATGAAATCCCAACACATAGGAATAACCACCTTATATTATTTAATATTTTCCTCATCCAAGCCATCGGGATGAGCTCATTGAATTGTTACTTGGATTTACTTACATTCACCTTCCAACCATGGGATCCCGATAAGCCATCGAAGTAGTATTATTTTAATATTATTCAAATCAATTAGAGTGAGATGCCATCGGGATGGTGTGCTATTAGAGTGAGTTTCCATGAGAGTGTTAAGTTATCAGAGTGAGTTGCCTTCAAAATGTTATCCATCGAGATGCTATGCCATCAGAAGGCTTATCCATTAGAATGTTCACGTGCATTTACCATTTTATAAGAATTTGTATGACTATTAGATGGGATGATCTTATTCAATAGACTAACACCGGGAACACCCAAAATAACTCGAAGAACAGAAGAGGACACCAATGGGTATTGCTAATGATATTTTCAAAAAATATCAGTCATGAACAACAAATAAAACAAAAATGACCACTCAACAGTCTCTTCAACTTCCATTTATAACGCTTACCTATTCATTTACAAAATGTAAAAGATATTTGAAATGTAAAATGACAAAACGAAGGGAAACAAAGTTTTCAGTCATAGAAAACTGAAGAGTCTCTCTTATCTTAAAAAACAGAACTTGTTGAATGTAGTAAAGGACTTTTGCCCATTATGTAGACTGTTGATACTATTATTATTGGATATATGGAGAGCATAAGCCATTTTCAAGATCATAATTGTTTTCAAATTCTTATGGGACTACTCTAGACATGTATTTGTTGTTTAAGTTTTTCTAAGTATTGATCATATGAACTTTTTTTCTGCTTAGTATTTAGAATACTTATGATGTTGTGATTTTTAATGAGTACATGAATGTTGTTACAGGTCTCATATACAACTATTTGAGATGATATTTGAAATATTGTTGTTTTAACATATTATTGACTACCATGAACTATTTCTACTGTCAAAAATACTAGTTTAAGCTATACTCATCTATTAGTTTTGCTCTTACATAGGATATGTTAGAAGTAGTTAGGTTAGTTCATTTTTTTTTAGAGTAGATTTAGAATTAATTAGAACTCTTTGGGGGATAGTTCATTGTCTTCCCCCCTTTTCTTATTTTAATTCTTAGTGGCAACCAGGTCCACATACTGGTAAGAGACACCATCCCAAATGAGAGTAGGTCTAATTGGGACCTGCCATCGAACATTCTCCCTTCCCTGCTAGATAGGCCATTTGGACCTGTCAACAAAACCCTCCCAAGGGAGGCTCAAGATGAATTATATACTTATCTTAAAATCATAGTATTTCTTTTAAAGCTGGAATTGGTTAGGTGATCCAAAGTTGGATCCAGGAGCTCGATGGGGCTAAAAAAGGCTTAAAAAATCAAATTGCTCATAATCTCTTCAAAATGGACGTGTGTGTAGGCCTCGACGTTATGAACCCAATGCTACTTGAACGGGCTCAAATGAACATCGTATGCTCCATATATCACGATCTGTTCATTTTGACAAACATGCAAAAGTTTGATAATTGTATAGTCCGTATAGTGCCATGTGGAAGCTAACTGTATAGGCCGTACGGCTATAAATTTGACATGGAAGGGTACGTGGCATTGGCGTGGCAAGGTACGTGGATGCTGACATGGATAGGTACAGGTGGACCTATCAGAGTGTGACATGTGTCACCACTACAAGGGTGACACGTGGCACGTTCGTACGACTGACATGGCAGGGCCGTACAACCATACGACACGTGGCATACAGTGATTGGGAAAGTGTGCTAACTGGGAAGATGTGTTGACTGGGCAGATGTGTTGATTGGCCAGGAAAGTGGCCCAATTGGATCTTGACATGTGGTGTTTATTTGGGTGCATGTAAAGGTGCCACGTGGCCTAGTCCTGGGCAGCCATGTGGCACCCATCTATTTGGTTATTGGATGGAAAAATTGTTTGGATTTATGAGGTTTGAACCCGAGACCTCTGACAGGGGGGAAGATCTTTGGCAGGGTCGAGCTAGCCAACCCGCCTGCATATGGTCCTTGTTATACAATGGGAAAAATATATATTTAAAGTTACTAGTATTGTATTCCGGGCAGAGAAAGGGTTGGGGCCTAGCCCCAGCCCCCGGTCACAACCTTTGACATATGACCCCAATCCTTGATTTATGGCGCGGGTGATGTGGATCCAGCCCCCAGTTTTGGCGCACAAACATACAACCACTGCCATATGACCCAGATCCTGCATTTGGATGTTAGCACGGAGGTAAGGTTAGCGCTCAATCGGTCGGGCTAGCCTGCCGACCATAGTGCTAGACCATGGGCCAAAAGACCAAGGCTATGACATTTTTTGTGCATGGAGGTTAAGGTGTGGCCACATGGCCACTGCATATGACCAAGAGCCGGAGTTTGGGGTCTAAAGATCAAGGGGCTAGTGCACACAACCTAGCACTAGGCCACATGGAGTGCGCCATGTGACTAGGAGCTCAAGATAAAAGGGTCGCGCCCTATTTATTTGGAGAAAGTGGTTTTTAAAACTATATGTTAATATTTTTATATATTATTAGCCAATTTGTGGAGATTTTATCCATATTTGGAGGATCTTGGGCCCTTTTTAGGCTAGATATTGGGGGGAAGTTGGGAGATGGTTACCAACTTTAGGCCTATATAAACTAGAGGCTCTTGAAGCCATAAGAGGACATTCATAGTAGAGAAATGTTGAAGAAATTTAGAGGCAAAGCCATTGTCATGCAAGGAAGCTATTGAGGAGCACACCTTTGAGGGCCATTTCTGGGAGCTTCGTTCATCTGATTTGGGTGCCGCCAGCTTTGATGGGTTCTTGAGATCTGGTAGAACATGACCAACTCATTGTTGTAATCCATTGGCACTTTGATGATGTACATTTAAAGCTTCGATCAGAAATAAGAAAGCCTCACCCACTGAGACAAAGGCCCGGAGACGTAGGCGAGATTGTCAAACTCCGTTATCACTTTGGTGTTTTATGGTTTTTTATTCTCGTGCTTATGTTCAGATCTGTACATTTCTTTATGGCAGTCATATTTCCTCTTTAATTCTTCCTCTTTCATTTAGCTTCCTAAATGGTTAATTAACACATGCTAAATAACACAACCATTGTCGTTTAAAAGATCTTTTTGGATCAAATGGTATTAGAGCTAGTTGACGGTTGGATTTTGAGTTTGCATGTTTACTAGGGAAAAGCTCATCTCAATTGAGAAAATGGTGTCTAAAGAGGGACTTTCTCAGGATGAGAAGAATATGCGAAAAACTCTCTTTGCCATGTCCGAGATGGTGAAAGTGTTGTATGAAGACTACTTGGAACAAAAGAGGTTGATTCAAGAGAAGTCTTCAAAGAACAACAGAGGCGAAGAAGAATTGAAGGAATTGCATTCTATACCAAATTCAGAAATCAACTTTGAGGTATGCAGTGGAAGTCATTCATCAATTTCTCCTTGTTCCCATCAAGATGGTTTTGGTACATTTGAAAAACATACAAGAGGTATAGGTTTGAAATTTCTAACAAGGATGGATTATGAAGGAAAGGGCCTTGGAAATAAGGGCCAAGGTATCGTTAATCCCATAGAGGTTGTGGAAAGACCTCGATATTTAGGATTGGGATATGGTGAAGAGGATATTGGAGCATCCTCCAAGATAGGTTCCAAAACATCAGAAACAAGTAATGCTTTGAATGATCAACCTAAAACATTGCGGGAACACTTCACAAAAGGTGATGGCGTATCACTCCATGATTGTGATAGTAAATGCAATTCATCTCCAAATCAAGGTGAAGATCAACAAGGAAGGTATAATGGTCATGGTTTTTCCAAATCTCTTTTTGATTATAAAAAACATAATCATGTAATCCGAAACTTGTGGAATATGTATCCATGTACTTTTTTTCATTCACCCAAGCATTGTATTGCAAAGTGTTGGAAGAGACAATCTTTGTACAAGAAGTTTATTTCGACCATGAAGGAGACACGACATAAAGAATCAACTCCACAATGGAAGAAAGAGAAGGGAAAACAAGTCTGAATGCTAAAAACTCACTGCACTTATTACAACAAGTGTGGACATCAAAAGGCTAAATGTTGGAGGCTTAATCCAGAGCTTCGTCCAAAGAAAGAAAAAAGGATTGCGCATGTACTCATGAAGGAAGAAGGATTACCAACGAAGCAAGAGGAACACCATGAAGGAAAGAAACCAACCACTTGGTTTTTCCAGAAGTGGATGTCACATCTTCATTGTATTTTGCTTCCATTAATGTAATCACACATGTTGAAATGATGACCTGTTATAACATCATTTTGAACAACATAGTGTTTTTTTTTTTTCCTTATGAGTATGTAATCATGAAGTTTCATTTTTGTAACCTTTTGGAGGACCAAAAGGTATTTAGTGGGGAGGAGTGATCCAAAATTGGATCTAGAAGCTTGATGGGGCTAAAAAAGGCCTAAAAATTAAAGTTCTTAGAATCTCTTCCAAATAGACATGTGCGTAGGCCTCGACATTACGAACCCAATGCAACTTGAACGGGCTCAAACATACGTCGTATGCTCCAGATATCATGATCTGTTCATTTTGCCAAATAGGCAAAAATTTGATGACTGTACAGTCCGTACAGTGCCACGTGGCAGTTGACTGTATAAGTCATACGTCGTACAAATGATGTGGCAAGGTACATGGATGCTGATGTGGATAGGTACATGTGGACCTATCAGAGTGTGACACATGGCACGTCCATACGACTAACGTGGCAGGGTCATACAACCGTATGACACGTGGTTTATAGTGACTGGGAAAGTGTGCTGACTGGGTAGACAATTGTTCCAATCAGATCTTGACACGTGGCGTTGATTTGGGTGCATGTAAAGGTGCCACGTGGCCCAGTTCTGGGTAGCCATGTGGCACCCATCTATTTGGTTATTGGATGGAAAAATTGTTTGGATTTATGAGGTTTGAACCCATGACCTCTTACAGGGGGGAAGATCTTTGGCAGGGCCGATCTAGCCATCCCGCCTGCATATGGTCCTTGTTATACAATGGGAAAAACATATATTTAAAGTTGCTGGTATGGTATTCCGGGCGGAGAAAGGGCTAGGGCCTAGTCCCAGTCCCCGGTCGCAACCTTTGACATATGATCCCAGTCCTTGATTTATGGCGTGGGTGATGTGGATCTAGCCCCCGGTTTCGGCGCACAAACATACAACCACAACCATATGAACTGGACCTTGCATTTGGATGTTAGCGTGGAGGTAATTTTAACGCTTGGTCGGTTGGGCTAGCCCGTTGACCAGGGCACTAGACCATGGGCCAAAAGACCAGGGCTACAACAGTTTTTGTGCGTGGAGCTTAAGGTGCGGACAGATGGCCACTGCATACGACCAAGAGCTAGAGTTTGGGGGCTAAAGACCAGGGGGCCAGTGCACACAGCCTAGCGCTAGGCCACATGGAGAGCGCCATGTGACTAGGAGCCCGAGATAAAGGGGTTGCACCCTATTTATTTGGAGAAAGTGGTTTTTAAAACTATATGTTAAGATTTTTATGGATTATTAGCTAGTTTTTTGGAGATTTTATCCATATTTGGAGGATCTTGGGCCCTTTTTGAGGTCAGATCTTGGGGGGAAGTTGGGAGATGGTTACCAACTTCAGGCCTATATAAAATAGAGGCTCTTGAAGCCATAGGAGGACATTCAGAGCAGAGAAATGTTGAAGAAATGTAGAGGCAAAGCCATTGTCACGCAGGGAAGATATTTAAGAGCGCACCTTTGCGAGCCATTTATGGGATCTTCGTTCATCTGATTTGGGTGCCGTTAGTTTTGATGGGTTCTTGAGATCTGGTAGAATACGACCAACTCATTGTTGTAATCCATTGGCACTTTCATGATGTACATTTAAATCTTCGATTAGAAATAAGAAAGCCTCACCCACTCAGACAAAGGCCTGGAGACATAGGCGAGATTGCCGAACTCTGTTATCACTTTGGTGTTTTATGGTTTGTTGTTCTCATGCTTATGTTCAGATCTGTACATTACTTTATGGATGTCATATTTCCTCTTTAATTCTTTCTCTTTCATTCAGCTTCCTAAATGGTTAATTAACACATGCTAAATAACTCAACCATTGTCGTTTAAAAGATCCTTTTGGATCATCAGGAAACCATCAACTCTTGTGAACTGTTGGCTATGAACTTGGTTTTGAAGCTAGCACAAGAGCATGGTGTAACCTAACTCCAAATTTATGGCTACTCGATCCTGGTTATTTAATAGATGCACAAATAAATTGCTCTCATGAATTTTACATTGCATCCATTATATGATGAAGTTCTTAATATCCTCACATCCTTTTCTTATCCAGAATGGTTGTAATGTTCCCAAATTTCCCCTTAAGAGGCATTTAGTGTTATTGTATGAAAGTGACCTTATAAAGGCACTTAAATAAAAATAAAGTGAAATTAGTCACTTAATAAAATAAAGAGGGGAAAAGTAGTTACACTAAAGAGACCCAATGAAGGGTTATAAGAGGAGGAGAGGAGAGCCTTTTGGTATCTATCATTCAGTTTATGAAAATATTGTATTGGGCTCTTGTGAGCATGAGGGTTTCAAAACCCTAGTTTACTCGGTTTCGCCAGTGAAACCATCTGGCCTAGCTGATATTGAAGAAGATCCTACAGATCTTTCATTTGTACTTCACCGTTTATGGATTTAATGAAGAAATTTGCTGGTTATTTCTATGTTTATCGATTTTGCTGCTAAATTTCTGTTTTATTGAATTCGAGATATTTCAGTGGTATCAGAGCATGATCTTGGCCAGCTGTGGGCAACATTGTTGAATAATAATTTTGAGAATTTGTTTTGGATAAGTTTGTGAGCTTGAGACGAGGGTTTTGAAACCCTCGGTGAGAAACTTCAGTTTCGAGGTTGAAACAATACCTTCCTAGCTGAATATCGAAGAAGCCATCCAGGCTTTTCATTGCAGATAATTGGCATTTGATCCAGGTAGATTTGGGTGAGATTGGATTTATCATCAGCAGGAGAGAAGAGGTCAATTTTCTTGTGGCACGTGGGGAATAAATTGAGCGTTTTTCTCTTGGTTGGGCGCACATCTTCTTCCTCTGCTGCGTGTGGTTTTGGGAGGTCGAATCTACCTCCATAGAGGCATATTCCTTGGCTGGGCGTGTACAGGAGTGGGCATCCATTATTGGCTGAGTTCATTTGGTGGCTGGAAAATCCTTGGAAGGCTGCGTTTCCATTCCTTCTGCTGGCCGAGTTGTTCTCTCATTGTGGCAGCGTGTAAGCTGTGGAGCTGCAGGGAGCATTAAGGAGGGGGAGTCGTGGCTGAGCCTTCTCCTATTTGTTGTCGTTCCTGGTCTAACAAAGGGCGCAATTGTGTGGGAACGACTGCCAATACTTCAGTAAGACGCTAAGACGCAGGGGTCTCTCTTTCCATCCACGCGTGAGCAACTTGGAGTCTCTTTGACCGTGTGAGGGTGTGGGGCGTCTTTATTACCTACAGCAATGTTCTCTTCATCATTTGAAAGGTCGATTTGGGAGAGGTTGGATTCATCATCAGTGGTGGAGAAAGGGTCGATTTTCCTGTGGGACGTGTGGGCAAATCGGGTTTTCTCTTGCAGAGGACGCATCTCCTTTCTTCTTGTTGCATGTGGCTATTGGTGGCTGCATTATGTACCCTTAGGGTCATGTGGTTTGGATGGGTGGATCCAATAGGAGACCATCTCTACAAGTCGAGTTCTTGTGGTGGCTGCGTGATCATCCTTGGGCAAATCGTGTCTCAATCACCCACGAGCTAGACATTCTCTTGTGGCTGCGTGGAGGTATTAAATCGAAGTGGCTGCTGGTGGATTTTCATTGGAGGGTCATGCATTGCATTGGGAGGTGATTGAGTGCAGAGTTGGGGTCGGCTATCTCATCCAATTGGAGGCGCTGTTGCACTAAACTGGGACGTCCCTTCAGCAATCCGTATGGCAACTTGGATCCCTTCCTACGGACTGTGCATGTAATCTGAGGTCGTGCTCCTATTCCACTCTCATTCTCTTTAAGTGTGAGAGGTATTTACACCTCTAATTTACTGTTATTGTTTCAGCAAGTTAATTGAATAAAAGACAGTCCAAATTGATGATTCGTATCTCTTGAAATGTGAATAAGTGGCTATTATTTTAATGGGTTTTGTCTTCAATTTAAATGACATGTTTGGCACTCCATTGGGGAGTTATAAGGGATTAGAGACCCACTAGACAGACATCAAAATCAATATATATATCATTGCCCGGGTAAAATTGCACCTACAGTCATAAACTCATCAGCATGCCAACTGTTTGACGAAAGTCCAACATCAGAATTTGAAGGGTTTTCCTCACTTTTACACTTAGACTATTTCAGTGGTATCACCACAATGTATGGTTGTGTGAGCAGAGCCATGAGTAACACCCCAAATTGTCATCTACAACAAACTAATACTACAACTCTTTAAAAGAGGATGGAGATAGATTCGGAGCTATGGGCTAAAATTTCGAGGAGGCTAGCAACAACTATGAACATGCATTACTACTACCAAGAGTATCTAGCAATTGGTGAGGATATTGGTG
>JASDQU010243858.1:34601-47311 GCA_032191745.1 Picea mariana
CACCGAAACTATGCAGGGTACACCTGGGCCTAGTAAGACAAAGAAATCAAAGATGATGAAGAAGACTGAATAAGTCCAGGATGTTGACAACCTATCTGTAAGGACATTTTCCATTACACCAGATGAAGAAGGTGATGATGAAGAAGGTACAAAAACTGAACAATAGAAAGTCGAAGTACTATTGCCTAGGGACGAAGAAGACTCATTGAAGAAAAGGAAGGTCTCACCTCTGAAATCTTCCTCCAGAAAGAAACCAAGAACCCCTGTAACCAATATGCAAACTGCCCTCACGTTGGATGACTTTGATTTCATTATTGCAGTGGTCAATGATGCTTCAAAGGAAATCAAAGAGAAGCAGGAGGCAAACCAAGAACAAATGTATAGCCAAATTGAGATCGCGCTCCAAGGACTACAACAAGCACTCCAGTCTAGCCAAGCAATCTCTACTACACCTTTGCCAAAAGGAACAAAAGAAGTGGGAGATGAATCAGTTCAGCTCTGCAATATTTCTGATACAATCGAAGTATGCCTTCGACATGCTCAGGAAGAAAAAATGCAGGCTACCCAGGCCCTAAAGAAAGCATAGAAGGAAATTATTGAACAATGACAAACCACGCAACAAGAGAAGAATGCTCTCCAGGAAAAATTTGAAGAAGACAGAGAGAAGATCCAAAAAGAGAAAGAGTAGTTGCTTGCAAAGCAGATAGGAATTGAAGAAGCATTCAACAGAGCATTTCACTGTGTGATTAGCTTAGAGCAGAAGGACGAAGATCCCATAGAGCACTAAGTGATGAAGCTGGCTGAGGTTATTCAACAACTTCAACAAAGGGTCATGGAATTAGAGTTTCATACCATACCACAAACTCCACAAGAAGTGGGAGACCAACAAGAATTGAATGCTCAAAGCACATTCGAGAGGATTAAAAAACTTTCTACAGAATGTAAACAACTAAGTAGTAGAAGCGCGCAGATATATGAACAACTATCTGAAGACCCAGAGTTGAAGAAACTGGAGTCCCAACTCCAGGAAGCAAAGAAACACGCAGATATAGTACAAACATAGCTCAAGCTCATGTCACCCATCGAGAGGATAAAGAGATCCCAGGAGCAATGCACTGCCCAAGAAATCATTCTTACCATACAGAATAGAGTGATGGAAGTCACCTAGAAACTCCAGCTGAGCCAGGAGGTGGCCTACCTACTATTTGAAGAAATTGAAGGCCAAGGAACACTACTAGAACAAGTAGTTGTTATAGCCGAGAAATAACTCGAAGGACCTATCAGTGAAGCGTTTGTTCAGGAATTCACTGAGCAAAAAGCAGTAGCACAGAGACAAGTCGAAGAATCTTGAGCCAAGCTCTAGACCTTTGAGGCAAAGGTACCTAGACCTAAGTGACTCGGGATGAGTCATGGGTGAGTTTTGGGGGCTTTTTGGCCTTGACCAAGTTTTGAGGAACACTTGGTCATATTTGACCATTTTTGGGACTTCGACAACTTGTCAAATATGGAGCGCAATGCGAAGCGGAAATTGTGGAAGCTAGACCCCTTTTTGGGTCCTTTCTGGGTTTTGGGGGATAATGTATTGGGAAAGGGATGTCGGCCTGTGGGTTTACCCATGCTTAGGCCCACTGTTGTATGTATAAATAGATGTATAGGCGAAGTAAGTAAAGGAAGGTGGGGGGAAGAAGAGTAGTAGAGTTCCATCTATGTGATCGAAGAGTTGCGAATTGTGCTAAGTGATGGTAATGATTGTAAATGCTTTGTGCATACTATAAGAGACTAAGTGCAGGATATTGTAGAAGGCTCTATGCTTTTAGTGCAAGGAAGAAGGGTCTAGCGAGCTGCACGGATCTTCTATCCTATGCGAAGAGGGATTTGGATGGCTCTGTGTTGTAACCTTATTAACTGAAGCTAATAAAGAAGAATACTTAGTGGATGTAGCCCCAGGGTGGGGGTGAACCATGGTAAATCTATGTGTTGTGCTCTGTGCCTCGACCTGGTGTGTTTGTCTCTTCCTTTGCTAAGTGCTTTGATGTGTTTAGATAGATCTATTTATGCTTTGTGCTTCTGATATATGAATGAATGTTAGATTTGGTATGTAAGATTATTAGTGCTTGATCTGCCGAATCTAATCTATCTTGTTGTGGCTAAGTGCTGAATTATATTAGATCTAAGTACATACTGCGATGCTCTATGCTATCTGTGAAGTATCATAAGGGTTGAATATTGATGAATAATCTATGCTAAGTAATTTATAAGTGTTATAATCACAGATCTATGTCCCAGCTAAGGTTGTAGATACCTGAGTCTTGCAACCACCCCTTCCTCTACCTAGGGTGAGACTTCATCTTCTTCATAGGTGTTGCCGAAAGGGCCAGTAGTTAGGGTTTTTTTGGTGCGCTATTGTAGCGTTGAACTCTGGGTCTTCCCCTATGCCAATAGACATCCATACCCAATTTCGAGTTGCTGCTGTCACTCGTGAGTTAACCGAATGTTGTTGTTGTTACTGTTGTCCTCCTTGTGCGGGAACGAATTTGAAGGAGCGGGTTGTCAGGCCTGTGTGGAACACTCTCTCCAGGTGAGGGAGGTGGTTTTGGTTGTAGAGGTAGGTTTTCAAGCCTATGGGAAACTCTCTCCAGGTGAGAGAGTGTGTTGTGGAAGTCAGTTCTCCTGGAAGGGGTCCCGTATCTGCTAGAGAGATCTAAGAATTCCAGTCTGGCCTGTTGCTGAAGCCCAAGGAAAGGGAGGTGAAGTAGCAGATGGAATGTTCTAGGTGACAGTGAAGGTGTATACTCTTGGTGTGGGACATGCATGTGGGGAATGAGTCTGTGAGCAGTGGGCATAAGTGGCTCTTGGGAGAGAATCCTTGCTCATAAACTGTGTGTTTTCCTGTAACCTCGGCCTAGTCTAGGATTCCCTTGCCTTGGGTGGAGCTTAGTCCTAGCTCGGTGGTGACCCACTTCTGAGCGTGATGAGAAGCATGGTCTAAGGCTGGGAGGTTTGTGGAAGGTCTACACGTAGTTGGTGGAGTTACTACAGTTTCAAAGATAAGTATTAATTATGTACTTAATTTATATGTGATGCATGTCTGTGTCTTGATATGTTATCATGTATTATGTTGCAAGTTTGAATTGTTGTTAATTCTATTTAAGTCTGTATGATAGCAGTAACTCTATGTTAAATGCATGCAATTGATTTAATGCATATTATATATAAGTGTATATTTCGCAGTAGTGGCATTGCCTGACCTGTGGTTGGTTGGGGATGTTACAAAATTGTATCAGATATTTAAAGGCAAATTTAAGGTTGTGTTGGTAGTGTTGCCCGGACTTTGGAAGGTAGGGATGTTACAACATGTATATGAGGGATGCAATATTCATGCAGAGATCCAACTAGTATCGAATAATAAAGGATGGGAATTTCTACATAATTAACATGCATAAAGAGAAGTCAAAGATCTCACTAGTAAGTTCCAACCAAGCCAAGAAATTGATTAGTTCTAGTAAGAAATATGTTTTACTTTTCTTAAGAGAAAATATTACCGAGGATGAGTCAATACGAGTAAAGTAATCCCTATAGGGGTGTACTAAAGATTAGAAACATTATTTGGAGGAGTTGTTACAGGAATACGTAGGAGTGTTCTAGGATCCTAAAGGGATACCACCCAAGAGGGAAGTGGAGCACGAAATACAATTATTTTCGGACTCCCCATTTCCAAATATTGGGTTGTATAAATAGTTTGTTCTGGAAGCAAATGAAGTGAAGAAGAAATTGCAATATCTTTTGGAGTAGGGTGTGATTCAACCAAGCACCTCACCTTGTGGGTTATCTATCATAATTGTACCCTAGAAGGATTGGACTTGGAGATTTTGTATCGACTATAGAGAACTGAACATGATTACACTAAAAAAATAGTACCCTCTACCCAAGATCTATTGGCACAGGGGAAGACCCAACGTACAACTCTAACAATGCACCAACAAGCCCTAACTACTCACCCTTTTGGAAACACCTATGAAGCATATGCAGTCTCACTTGAAGTAGCTATAGGGGATTGTAGGACACAAGTGTCTACAACCAGAGGAAATGCAGAGTGGATTCACAACAACAACACACAATCACCTAGTTATTCTTTATCTTCCTTAAACCTACTGTGCAAGTTATATTTTAGATCTAATACAATATCACAACATCATCATATCAAATGACAGAGAACACAACATCAATCACACATAACACAAGATATACATGGTTCACCCTCTCCCTAGGGCTACGCCCACAAAACTGTGCTTTATGATATATTAAGATGGAAGCATACAGTTCTTATATGTGCTCTTGGATAGCAGATATTATCTTCTTCTCTCTCTTTCTCTCTCTCTTCCCTCTCTGCGCACCCAACTGTAGGGTTGATCTTCACACCCAAATGAAGATCTTACAATACTAGAAGGCTCTCGCACTCAACACTTCTCCCTCACACGGTAGTACTCACTCAATCACACAACAACAATGAACTCTCAACTAACTTAGAACCAACCGATCCCAGGTCCTTTAGACCTTTATTTATACCTTACAATAGCTCTCAGAAACCCTTTGGTTGAAAACTAAGTGTCAAAACGCTAGATACCAAAAAAATAGGTGTCTAAAACCCTAGGTCAACTTGACCCACATTTTTAGGGCTTCACCAGCCTATCTTTCCTTATTTCATGTGCGGTGATCCAAAGCATATGTTGACATCTTCTTTCACTTGTTGAGTTTTCCATGATTCATCTTCCATGCTGATCTTTCCATCCTCGATCTCATCGTCCCATGGATTTCTTTCTCTTACTTCACTCTGTCTTTTCTTCTCTTTTTCTCACTTCGACCCAGTATCAATCATTGTGTTTTCTGCACAGTTCACATTTTTCCTTTTCTCCTTTAATCTTTGCTTGCTTCCATAACCAAGGGCCAACAGGCCCCCAAAACTCACCTGTGACTCGTCCCGAGGCACTTCAAGTCTAAAATTTCTGTTTCATTTTGATTTCAGACTGCACAGGGCAGTGTGTGCTTTCTTCTCTGTCCCTCCCTTCTAAGTGTAGACTGTCTTTTCTATGTCTGGTACCCAATTTCAAATCCACCTGGTACCTAGACCCCTTTTTCTTATTCTTTGACTGAGAGCTGCGAGGCTGCTAGTTGTCATAATACAATTTCAACTGTCTTCTGTTCACCAAACCTTCCTTCCATTCTCCAGTCAAAGTCTTCAACTATGCAGCTCCTCCTTCTATAACATAGTCAACCTCATATGGTCCAAGCCAATGCATCCTGAACTTCCTTGGATGCTTCATGAACTTACTGTCATATACCAATACCAGATATCCTTTCTTGAACACTTTCTTCTAACTATTCTTGTCATGGTAGGCCTTTTTTCTTTCTTTCTGAACCTGCTGGTGAAATCCTGCAATAAATCTGTATTCTTCTAGTTCAAGCAACTGCGCAAGCCTCTCTTTCACAACACCAGTGTCATCCATATATGTAAAGGCTGCAATTCTCAGACAAGGAACCAAATATTCCATGGGTATAACTGCTTCTAGACCATATACCAATTTAAAGGGGGTCTGCATGGTTAGTTTCTTGCAAGTGGTTCTATAGGCCCATAATACTGGTGGTACTCTCAAATCCCAGTCATCCCTGTTCACACTGCATATCTTCATCAGTGTTGTCTCCAAGATATTATTGAATGCTTCAATTGTCCCATTTTCTTATGGATGATAGGGTGTGCTCTTCTGATGTTGAACATCAAATTCCTGAGTCAAGGATTCAATAGTCTTGTTAATAAAATGTGTGCCTTGATCACTCATAAGTATTTTTGGGCATCCAAACCTAGTTATGATATCATCAAATATGAAGCACATAGATGTAGTTGCACTACAGTCCTTAAATGCTCTTGCTTATGCCCATCTGGTCAAATACTTTGTCGTAGTGATTATGTATCTAGCTCCTGTGTGCTTTCCTGGTGGGTTGATAGGTCCCACGAAGTTAATGGCCCATTTCTCAAATGCCTGTAAGGTCAGTTGAGGTGCTAAAGGAATCTCATATCTTCTGGACGGTTTCCCAACTCTTTGGCATACATCACAGGCCTTATAGTATTCCTTAGCATCTTTTTGTAGAGTAGGCCACCAAAGGCTAGCCCTAAGAATCTTCTACATTGTTTCTTTCCCTGTGTAGTCTCCCGCTATGATGCCTTCATGTGATTCTATGAGGATCAATGGTCTCTCTGCTTCCATAACATACCTTCTCAATATCTCATTAGGTCCCATCTTGTATAGCTGTCTAGCTATAAGTAAAAAATCTGCAGTGCACACTACCAACTATTTCTTCTGAATAATTTTATAGTCACTAGGTGCCAATCCTGTTGACAAGAACTACACTATCTCTGCAAAGTGATCATCAACCTTCCTGATGGCCAACAATTGTGCATCTGGCAGTGTTTCCTCCAAACTAGTAGGCTCTTCTCCATGTTCCAACCTCGATAAGTGGTAAGGACCTTTGTTCATTCTTCCTGGCTTAACCACGATCTCAAAATCATATTCCTAAAATAGCAAAATCCATCTGCATATTATTCCCCCCAATACTGGCTTGTTGACTAAGTATTTAAGTGGAGAATGATCAGTGAAAATCTTAAAATGTCCTCCCAACAATTAGTGGTGGAACTTGTGCAATGCCTACACCATGGCTAATCCTTCTCGCTTAGTGGTGGTGTAATTAATCTCAGTTGTTGATAGCTTCCTGGTAGCAAAGGCTAACGGGTGGTTAATGTCTCCAGCTCCCAGCTGTGCTATCACTTATCCTAATGCGATAGAAGATGCATCAACATGCACGTGAAATTCCTTACTCCAATATGGGAAAACCAGAATGGGTGTAGTAACCAATTTTTGTTTCAGTGTGTCAAAGCTCTGCTGGAATTCCTCTATCCAATGAAACTGAGAGTCTTTCTTTAAAATATTCTCCACGGGTGTTTTGATTTGTGCATAGCCCTTAATGAACTTCCTGTAGCATCTAGTATGTCCCAACGCAGTGTGTAGTTGTTTGACTGAAGTAGGAGGGGGTAGATCGACTATAATGGAAATCTTGGATGGATCTACCAACAATCCCTTCTTACACACAATATGGCCCAACAACACTCTGAAGGGTGAAAATAAGATGCACTTCTTTAAGTTCAGGGCAATCTAACACTGCCTGCACTTATCCAACATTAGTCTTAAACATTCAATATGATTTTGCAAAATTCTGAAAATAGTCCAKTCATCAAAATATGCTTCCAGAAATTTATGTAAAAACTCYTTAAACGCTTCGACCACCACCTTGGAAAATATGGCTAGTGCATTMTTCAATCCAAATGGCATCACTGTATACTGGTAGGATCCCCATTCTGTTGCAAATTTGGTCTGATGGCGATCTTCTTTGGTAATCTGGATCTGATGGTATCCTAAAAATCCATCTGTAAAAGAATATACCTCATGTCCTCCTACATTGTCTAACACTTCGTCAGTGRATGGTGTAGGGAATGGGTCATGTAAACATGAATCATTCATCTTCCTAAGATCTACATAGATCCTTATTTCTCATGTATTCTTATCTTCTACCACCATAGGGATAATCCACTCTGACTCTTCAACAGGTTCTATGATTCTTGCTTCCAACATTCTATCAAGTTCAATCTTCACTTTCTCCTTATATTTGGGGTTCAATCTGTAGGGTCTCTATTTGAATGGCCTTGAATTTGGTTTCAAAGTTATCCTGATCTCTCCCATGGGTCCTTTAATCCCTTCATATCAGTGAACTTGGTTGGAAACAAGTCCTGATATTCATGCAGTAACTCTGTGATGTTGTCAATGGTGGCCGCATCCCAATAATCTCCAACATTAGCAAGTTTTGGTGTCTGTTATGTTCGAACGTTGATTTTTTTGAGTTTAATTGGTTGTCCAGCAAAATGTAGTTCGATTCCTGGTCCTTTTACATCTCTTTGGCCTTCTATTTATGCAATGTTCACATTCCTAGGATCATCGTCTTCAGCAGCATTGATATTGTAACATCCTTGCAACTTATGAAGAGGCACCGTCCATTCATCCTCTTCTTTCTTCAAAGGGAGGCTAGGTGCCTCCTCGAACACTTTTTGTCTTACAACCTGTAATTCTTGATATACTGTAGGATATTGGATTTCAAACAAAAAGGTAGTAACGAATTTTTGGGTCATACCTTCCCAGTCTGCAGTGATGAGGCACAATTCTGTTTGAAGATACTAGTTGATGGGAGTTGTGTCTAGTGTGTTAATGAATTTGTGTGCCCACTATTCTTGACAAATGCTTCTCCAGGCTTCCTCACAAATTCACACGTGGTCCTTCAGACAACTTCGACCTGTGTACCTAACTTTGCAGCCTTATACTTGCTCTGAAAATCACGTTGTCATCAAAGTGCGATATTGTACCCAGTCTGTAATATTGTTTTTGTGTGTACCCCACCATCTCATCGGAGTTGATTTTAGGGCCTCATCCATTAGMAACAATATTTTTTGTGTTGGTACAATTTCTTCAAATTTCACTAAGAATGCTTCTAATTGATTTAGACCATCAAATGTGGGCAAGTTACTTACTGTTATGCCGATCCAGTGARCTTCTCTGGTTAATCTAGCACATCTCCTTGTAGATGCTTCGTACATTTTGTTMTACCATTTCTCGAGTGATTCTTATTAATATGATGAGCATGCATTGTCACTTCACCAACTCAAATTCCCATATGATGTAGGATTAATGTAGTCCTATTGTYTGGCTATTAATTTGTATATGTTTTCTAGTTCATATGCATGGTCTTCTTCTCTGATGGGTTTTGTGTATCTCTAACCTTCATCAGGATCCAAAGGTGAAGTGACCCTGAGGCCATCTCCTTCAAATGTCATTCTTTTTTTCTTTAAATCAACCACAGTGAAATTATTGAAAGCCCAATCAATTCCTAACAACGCAGGGTAAGGACAACTATCATCGACTATCATGATCACCTCGATGTCTACAAACATCCCTACTCTGTTAATGTCCATAGGGACACCCTCTAGTATTCCAAAGGGGCTTACAGCTTGCTTATTAGCCATCCTAATCTTGATAGGGGAATAGATCAACTTAGGTTTCTCCATTAGTGCCTAGGTCTGCTTCGTCGTGACATTGACCTCTGACCCTAAGTCAAGGACCACATAGTCTATATCGTACTCTCCAATCTGAGCATTAAGGTGTAGTTCTTTATTTTTCCTTCTCTTCTTGTATATTTTATGTACTGCTTTATTCAGTAAAGGATCTAACCTTCGTATCTCATACTGTCTAACCAAATTTTGTAGTTCTTGTATGGATTTTTCATCTTTAATCAACTCAATAAATGTATACAAGAAAATGACAAGTTTACTCACCTCCTTTCCATCTTTGGCCGAAGTAGACTGATCGAATGCCAGAGGAATTCCACATTCTCTTACTTCCGGTCGAACCTTTGATGAAGAAGCCTAATCTCTTCCGAATTATTTTCTTGCCCCCTCAAATATTTGTTTCTCTTTCTTCACATCAAACACTTGTGTCTTCTCTGTATCTTTCCTAACTTCTGATTCTTATGTAGTCTTTCCTTGGATCACTCTGTCTTCTCTTGTAACAGTGCCTCCTCTAGTGATAACAATGACTTTGTGATCTTCTCCGTGAGTTTATTCTTTGATTAGTTGTATTTGTTGGTTTTCTCCTCATTTCTGTTGAAGCTTAGCCAACAATGTTGGACATTCCTCGATAACATGCTCGAATGAGTTGCAGTAGCTGCAAGTGGTACAAGGGTTCTGATAGTCCTTTTCCAAGTGTCCTAGTTGTGCATAGTTATAACAGATGATCTATCCTCGACCTCGACCCATACCTCCTCCTCTTCCTCTTCTTTGAAATCCAACACGAGGGTTGAAGTTTCCTCTTCCTGGAGAGTTATACTGTGAAGTGCTTCCTTCTTTCTGTACTTTGCCTTGAATTTTTTATATATCCCTCGATCTTTCATGCATGAGATCGTAAGCCCTACAATCCATGTCATCGTTTCCTACCGACTTACAGAATGTGCAATACGTATTTTTGGGTGTCTGGACATATTTTTGCAGATAGTAACATTCACCAAGGCGATGTCAATTTCTACATACCTCACACTAGGGTAGGGTAACTTGCTTCAAAGGGATCAGAGCTCCATAGGCCAAGTATTCATGAAATAGGGGACAATGCTCCTTGTCATGGCCTTCTGATTTGCATCTGATACACCAGATGTCTTCTCTTTTATCTATTCCCTTGTCTTTCTTCATATCTTCGACCTGCAGTGATAAACTAGTTAGTTGACTCAAGATTTGACTCATACCTGAGATGGATTCTCCCATCGGGTTTGACTATAATTTCATGGCGATCTCCAGTTCCTCAGCTTGCAAAGTAATATTTTGTTGCATAAAAGGAACTCTGATGTGTGGAAAGAGGGAAACAATGAACCATTCCTCGTTCTACTCATCTGGGATATGAAAACTCAAATGGCCTGTCAAGGTCTTAAATCTCTGAGAAAACTCCCACACAGGTTCAACTATTCTCTGCTTGATTTCTTTTAGTTCTGTAATGCACTGTGACTTTGATTTAGGTTTATTGAATTCAACAGTTAGCGCATTCTTAATGGAATTCAACGGTTTAGGTGTAGCTCCTTGGAAAAATTTCATGTACCATCTCAGTGCACGATATCCTAGGGTAGTGCTGAACTGAGCTCGTTTGACAGCTTCGTTGGTGATATTCTTAATACTCCACACAAATTCACATAGAAACCAATGTTGATCAGGATCTTTAGATCCATCTCCTCTAAAGGTGGGTAACCTCATCTCACCTGCCATAGATCTTCCTTGGTTTCCTAATTGAGTATCTGGTGGACTTCTGGTGACAATGCTCTGAGTGTTCTGATGAATTAGGTTACTCTGGTCACTTAATGTTGCTGAATTAATAGGAGGAATAATAGTACATACTTCAATAGTCAACACAGTTCTTGAAGTTTATGTCTCCTCTCAGTGAGGTTCCTCTGTCCTAGCAGATTCTGAATGCTCTTCGTCTGTCAGATCTTCCTCTTCTCCACCATTGAACCCTTCATCTTCGTAGTTATTCTTAAATAAGTTCACGAGATAAACTTCTCTGAACACTATCCCACTGCGCGTATGTCCAACCTCTGTGTCGTTGTCGCTGTCTGAAATTTTGAACATCAACTCTTTCGATCTGACCGATTACTGTATCTTCAAGGTGTTCTTCTCATGCAATAGCATATTGATCTTCAACTTTAGAAAATGTAAAAATTTTCCTCTCGGTCCCTTAAAGAAATATCTCTCTTCTTAGCTATATGATTTCACTCTGTCAATAACAAACTCAGTGATATACCCTCCAATGGTACTATCAAACTAGTGATCTATTGCTCTTGACACGACGTTGTCAACTCTATTAACCTTTTTGACCAACGCTGACGTCCAAACCACATGTGGTATGAGTCTTACTTTGAACTAGGTATCTGCTAACCTAGCTAGCCACTCATATAGCTCCCGATGGATTCCTCCAAAGAAAATCTCYTGTATATCTGTAAAGATATATCTTCCCAACCAATCCTYTGTACTGAGATCCGAGTTCTTTTTTTGGGCTTTAACGAAGTCCCTTTCTTGATMTTCTATCCACTTMTGAATCTCTATCTTCAATAGAAACCACCTTGACATTCCCTCAATAATATTCTTGTCCTGGCAACAGAACCATTTGTTGGCACAGGGGCAGATCCAGGGTTCAACTCTAACARCACACCAACAAGCCCTAACTACTAGCCCTTTCGGAAACACCTGTGAAKCAAATGCAGTCTCACCCGAAATAGCTATAGGGGGTTGTAGGACACATGTGTCTACAACCAAAKRAAATGCAAAGTGGATTCACAACAACAACACASAATCACCTAGTTATTCTTTATCTTCCTTAAACCTACTACGCAAGTTATATCTCATATCTAATACAATATCACAATAGAAACATATCAAATGACAGAGAACACAACATCAATCACACATAACACAAGAAATACATGGTTCACCCTCTCCCTAGGGCTATGTCCATAGAAATGTGCTTTATGATATATTAAGATGGAAGCATACAGTTCTTATATGCGCTATTGGCTAGCAAATATTCTCTTCTTCTCTCTTTTTCTCTCTCTCTTCCTTCCTTGCGCACCCAGCTGTAGGGTTGATCTTTGCACCCAACTGAAGATCTTACAATACTAGAAGGCTCTCGCACTCAACACTTCTCCCTCACACGGTAGTACTCACTCAGTCACACAACAACAATGAACTCTCAACTAACTTAGCACCAACCCATCCCAGGTCCTTTAAACCTTTATTTATACCTTACAATAGCTCTTGGACACCCTTAGGTTGAAACCTGAGTTTCAAAACCCTAGATACCAAAACCCTAGGTGTCTAAAACCCTAGGTCAACTTGACCCACGTTTTCAAAGCTTCGCCAGCCTGTCTTTCCTTCCTTCATGCGCGGTGCTCCAAAGCATATGTTGAAATATTCTTTCGCTTGCTGAGTTGTCCACGATCCGTCTTCCATGCTGATCTTGTCATCCTCAATCTCCTCGTCCAACGAATTTCTTTCTCTTACTTTGCTTCGTATTTTCTTCTCTTTT
>JASDQU010243858.1:47331-65110 GCA_032191745.1 Picea mariana
GCTTCGCCAGCCTGTCTTTCCTTCCTTCATGCGCGGTGCTCCAAAGCATATGTTGAAATATTCTTTCGCTTGCTGAGTTGTCCACGATCCGTCTTCCATGCTGATCTTGTCATCCTCAATCTCCTCGTCCAACGAATTTCTTTCTCTTACTTTGCTTCGTATTTTCTTCTCTTTTGCTCACTTCGACCTAGTATCAGTCATTGTGTTTTCCGGCTAGTTCACATTTTTCCTTTTCTCCCTTAATCTTCACTTGATTCCATAACCAAGGGCCAACAAGATCAATGATTTTTTAGATTAGTTGCAACACTTAAAACATTTCACCAATTTTGATCTCAAATGGGGATACCACTAGGTACGTGTCAAGGAATACGACACTTGGAAGACCGCCTTCAATACAAGGCAAGGTTTGTATGAATGGTTGGTCATGCCATTTGGTTTAAGTAATGCACTAACAATATTTATGAGACTGATGAATGATATATTACGCTCATATCTAGATTCATTTTTTATAGTCTATTTGGATGATATACTAGTTTATAGTGCCTACCTAGGAGTGGCACATCTTACATCTCATCAAGGTGTTAGAGACTTTGAAGAAGCACTAGTTGTTGGCTAACCTCAATAAATGTGATTTTTCTCAGTAATCATTGGTGTATTTGGGGTATGTGATCAGTGGAGGGGAACTCAAGATAGATCTCACAAATATGGAAGCCATCATGAAATGGCCAGTTCCTACAACTGTCACTAAAGTTAGGAGATTTTTTGGGGTAGTGTAGTACTTCTGGAAGTTCATAGCTTCATTTTCAATAGTATTGCACCACTCCACACCATAACGATGAATGGTAAGAGTTTCCAATGGGGGAAGAATTAGCATAATGATTTTGATGAGTTTAAAATAAATGTTATTCAAGCAACATTTCTTGCATTACCAAACTTGAAAAGTACTTTCAAAGTGGAGAGAGATGCAAGTGGGTATGTCATGGGGGTAGTTTTGATGCAAGGAGGGAGTCATATAAGCTATCATTCTGAAATATTTCATGGGGAAGTTCTCAACTACCCTACCTATGATAAGGAATTATATTCCTTGGTTCAAGCTTTCAAGAAGTGAAATCATTATCTGATGGGAAAGGATACCATCATCCACATAGATCACTAGTCGCTATAGTATTTGTAGGCCTAAAGTAAGCTATATAAAACTAGAAATTACAACTAGATGGGGTTACTCTACAAACTCTAAAAGATCTACATCCATAAAGGTGAATGATTGCAACTTATTAGAGAGGATCACACCTCCAAGATTGCAATACTTTTTGTTGTTGGGAAGACGATTGTCAACTTACATAGGTATGTGTATAGGTCCATAATGCAAGAAGATGTAGCATGCTATATTAGAGGATGTATAATTTTTTGTACCAACAATCCCAACAATAAGAAGCGAGGTCTATACCATCCCTTACCTATACCCACTTGACCTTAGTAAAGAATTTCCATGGATTTTGTGGGAGGGTTACCAAAAAATAGGAAGGGACATGACTATCTATTTGTGGTAATTGACAGGTTTAGCAAGACGTGCATTCACATGCCTTATGAAAACACCATTAATGGACAAGAAGAAACAAAAACATGTATGGGTGCACTTTGGGATATCAAGGAGCATCATATCAAACATGTATACTATATTTCTCAATGCATTTTGGACTGCATTGTGGGAGAAGATAGACACTAAGTTGAATAGATATACAACATTCCATCCATAGAAATATGGGCAAATAGAAGTAGTCAACATCAACTTGGTGCATCTTTTGAGGGGTTAAAATTAGAAGCATCCAAAGACCTGGGATGAAAATATGATCTATATTCAACACTCTTATAATAGACAAGTCCACACTTCTACTAGAAAGTCCCCTTTGAAACTTGTTTTAGGTATTTTCTACCTTCTCCCTTCGATGTTGTTTATGGATAACAAGGATGAGTGAGGGAAGACACCATGGGAGAAGGATTAAAATAAGAGAAGTTTGTTGAATATATTAGAAAGATGTATTTTCAAGTACATGAGACACAAAAGAATTAATAGGAAAGGTACAAGGCATGACATGATCAAAATAGAACAGAAAAATCATTCAAAGTGAAAGACAGAGTTTAGTTACAGATGAAAAAGAAAAGACTACAAGGTCCTTGTAAGAAGACCAAGGCTCTGCAGTATGACCCTTTCGAGATATTGGAGAAGGTCGGAGATAATTCCTAAAAGTTTAGTCTACCCCCATACTTGTGCATTTACTCAGTAGTGAGTGTGGAAAATCTCAAACTCTACGAGCCTTCCATGTTGGATCAGGAAGAGGAGTAGGTCCTACCTTCCATAGAGGACTTAGCACCAGATCCTCAAGCAGAGTTGGTAGACAACATATTTTTGTAGAATCAGTCCATAAATACAAGACAAGGGTGGCATGACCTTTGGCAGATTAGGTTGAAATGACAACTTCCAGCCAAAGCAAAGTTGTACTCTAGGGAGAAGGTAGAGGACAAATTGTCTCACCTCATTTAGTAAATATTTTGGGGACCAAAAGCCTCCCGAAATGGGGAGGTATGATCTATATTAGATCATTATATTATTTTTCATCTATCTTGACACTTTATGTGTAAAACAATTGGAGGAATCATCCTGCAAACCCATTTTAAAGGTTGGTCCCAATTTGGAAATTTGGGTCCAAAAAACCATATGAAATATTATGGATCCATTTTGAGGCATAAAACAATTGCTTTTGTGGTCCATACCTTACTCTAGACAAGGAATATATATTCTACGTACCAAGGCCTTTCCAACGGTGCAAGAATAACCTCAATCAGAGTTCATATGTGAAAGTTATGCCTCTCGCAAGTTGACCTACCATATTGATCACCATGGTGCAAGTAGATGCCATGTCAACCCCCACTATTTAAATCTGTGGGGATAGTCACATAGTTTATTTTCTAGAAAATTCTAGAAGGTCCAAGCGTGATCACTAATTGAGGGTTGAGGAATTCAATACCCTAACCCTAGATGGCTATCGGGCTATGTTAAATACTAGGATATTGGGAGGAGAAGGGGTGTCATTCTTTTGTATTGTATCTTGTTCCATAACTGAGCAAAACATATGACAGTGATATTCTGTGAGAATAAAAGAAGACGAGAGATTTGGTAGCATCTATACAAGCCACATTGTCAAAGACAACTCCACAGAGAGTGTTTCTTTCTTTGTAATTGCATTTGAAGAAAAGAGAGTAGAACGACCTCGCCTTCTAGATGAGTTTTCTCTCGTATTAGGTTTCCCATGTCATATATTGTGTTTGATTATGGGTGGTGTGCGAATATTTATTTATGTTCTCTATTTTTCGCATTTCAACTATTTCATACATTTTATATAGAAAGATTAGTAATTAAAGAATCTGATATCTAAAGGAAAAAATAACCTTCACATTAAAGATTTCAGTATTTTATTGAATCCATTGTGATGAACTAATCCAATAAAATATCTACGATAGTTTATAGATCAAATTTATTATGATACTTCGATATATAACATATTTATATTGATTATATTCCAAAGACCAATTTTTTTAATATATTCACTACATTTTCTACAACGACTTTAGATATGCCCATGAGAATTTGAATTAGAAATCACTTTTATAACTTGTTGGGATTATATGCGAAGGAACTCCAAAAATCTAGGACTATTCAAACATTCTAATTTGGGGGAAAAGGTCATGAATGAAGCACCATATAACTCAAACGTGAATATTTGATACTAACGTCTTCTTTTTCTTATTTTTTTTAAATTTCAAGAGGAATATTAGTGGTAATTAAAGTTTTAGTACAGTGATGTTTAAAACAAAAATATTTTAAAATTATTTTAAATAATATTTATTTTATTTTATCATTGTAACATTGAAATAAACATTATTTAAATGACACTATAGTAATTATATGTGTCGAAGTTTTTAATAAACAACTACAATTCTATAAAAAAAATTCAATTTTGGAATTTCAAGCATCATCAATTTTGGCATTTCAAGTATCGTTTAATCATTAAGAAAAAAACCCAAATGTAATAAAAAAGGTTTTGGCATTTCAAGCATCGATTAATCGTTAAAAAAATAGTGAAGTCATAACTAGTATCATGAGAATAGTATGGGGAATGGCAAATCAACTCAAGATCATAATTGTATAGTTTTTCCATTTRAGTTGGATTGTAATTATCAAGAACTTTCACAAATTTAAGGAAATAGAWTTGGTTTTGTAYTTGATTCCTTTGAAACCAAATAAAATGAAAATGAATTGATGTACTTTATTTTTATTTTTATTTTTATYTAACTATTCACTAAACGGTATTAATTGTATATAAATTTTTATAAATATGGATCTATTACACATACATAATAGGAACAAGTAAGGATGGTGGTATGAATTGTATATAAATTTCTATAAACATGAATTTATTAACACATACATAATAGGAATAAGTAAGGATGGAGAGGAGAAACATAAATATTAATACATTTATGTTCAGAGCTCACAAAATAATCATCCTTTTCATTAAGAAATTCATTAAATTTATTTATTTATTTGTCAAGGAATTTATTTATTAATTTGTCAAATATTTCTCTAGAATATATATTTTAATAAAAACAAATATGTGTCATATAATGTAAAAATTGTCAAACTTATTTATCTTTTCTAAAGACGGGGTACCATAATTGAATGGAGTGATATTTATGGATTCCCTACCCCATGGGAAGACTTAAGTAATCATTCCAAAAGAAGTGTTTAGGTAAGTTGAAGAAAAGAAATGCATGGTATTTGTAAAACTTATCAATAGATAATTGACAATCTCATACTACTCATTCCTAATACTAATAAAAAAGAATCTTAGGGTTTATCATTTTGTGTATGTTGTAAATGAAAATTGGTAGTAATTTCCTACTACCAAATTTAATAACTTATAGAGATAAATCTAACCCCACCCAAGGGCCTCTTCCTCCATAGGTTCAATAATTCATAACATTTCTAAGACAACTATCATCACAATGTTAAAATGTATCCTTCCTCAAGGTAAATATAACATTGTAGAAAAAGATTCAAGAGTAATATTAAATGGTTTCTTTGTAACAACCTCTCTATTATGACATCAATGTAAGTGAGTATAGTAGTGGTAGATTTTTTTTTTTTATATAGCACAAACAGTTGGAACAAGTGATAAGGGACAATAACATACATCAATACATATACATATTATTCTCATCCACATCATTATACAATAAGAATTAGACACATCATCACCATTACTAATAAGTCAATCATATCACATAAAGATAACGAATATACTTACCACCAACCTACTCTACAAGGTTAGGACCTTCAAGACACATAATCGGTGTTCAAGTCCAAGATTCATCCAATCAATTTTGACCATTTAATGTCTCGGGACTGGCGTATGCTTTGAGGAACATGAAGGTATCTATTTCCCATAACCAACCTAGTCTAAAACTCAAATATAACTACAAAAGTAAATGACCAGGTCCAATCCAGATTAGCTCCGGTCTAAATCAATCACCCATAACCTTTAGATGAGACATTGAATCATGTATATACTTTAATAAAATTAATTATGAGTATCTAATTATGTTGTAAACACGTTCTAATCATCACTAAAAATGTGTAAAAATGTGCAATCCATTGTGTCGTTTGACTATACAAAAAAGACAAGATATTCCAAAACTTAACAAAAATTTCCTTCATTCTTCTAAATTGTGTCATTAAGATTAACCATAAACACTTACTAATATAAAAAGTTAAGATAATTACACATTAAGCTTTATTCTTTAACTCTAACTCTCTTTTATAATTCTTAACATAATGTCTAAGAAATATAAAACTAAATACAATTATTTTATATATATATATATATATATATAAGTCTGGATCCAAAAAAAAATATAATTAATTATATACTACACTTTTCTTCAAGTCACGATCCTATCAAGATCCTCGACTCTTATGTAATAATTCAATTATACATATCTGTATAAGTATGGGTATATATTTCTATACTTACTCTTTATTAATTATAATATATCTATGAAATAAAATATTAAATTATCTATATAAGGAACTAACCTTGTCATGACTCTACCCAAGGCAAACATAGTCTCATCTATTAATACTACTTTTTCTTGCCTCAATAATAATAAGTGGATGTATGAGATATAATTGCTATCTGTATAAAAAAGTAAGTTGAGACTCATCTAAGGAGAACATATATCCTCGACTACTTAAATATGTGGATCTACAACTTAAATTTTGTCAAAGCAAGTCTAAGTCAATTAAAGGTCCTCATGTTTTACCTTAACGTTTATAAAGTGCATTGAAATATTCAATAGTACACAAGGAATAATTAAGAGTATTTTCGCTCCTTTGTTTAAGTTATCTCCAGTAAACTATCAAGCTCTTATTAGTATGATAAGTCTTTACATATCACGACCTCTACTCAAATATTAAGAAGAATAATTAATAATAGTTGTAGACGCAACCTCATCGTAAAATCAGTGGCCTTTCATTGAATTCAATGATTAAAAAGATACCTTGTTGTACACACATAAGGAAACAAATCGATTATTTATCCACCTAGGTTCATGCCAATCACCGCCTCTACGCCTACAACATCTGTCCGCTGCTCAAAGAGAATTAGATCACTCACAATTAACTGGTCGTGTTTGGTGGAAGAAATAGAGTTTCAAATTCTACTCGGCACCGGAAGTAACGTCTGGAAATTAAGTCTCGATGGTACTCACGGATTCGTGGAGGATAAGCCTTCAAGTAGAAGGAGGTGAAGATAAAGCATAATTTTCTATGAACAAACCAACCTATGAAAAATCCCGAGGAAAGGTTACCCTCTACGAGATCTCAGTCGAAAGGATCAAGTTTTCAATAGAAAAAGATTGATGAAGGGACTCATTCAAAGGTGACAGGATCGATCTCAGCGCTGGACTAAAAATAATGACTTGGATAACAACAATGTAATGACTCTGACCGTTACGACCAAAAACGATGTACAATAGGTAAAATCTCTCTCTCTCTCTCTCTCTCTCTCTCTCTATATATATATATATATATATAAGGTATTAGGAAAATAAGGTCAACAATAAAGCTATAGCGACACAACTCGACGATATCATAACGAATGAATTTCACGTGACACATAAACATAAATAACATAGCAGATTAGCACATCACGAAGCTTGAAGCAAATTACGAACATTTAATCAAATATAGAATATAAATGACTAATATGTCCAACCTACCCTGCAAGGTTAGGACTTCCAGGACACATAAGCAATGCTCAAGCCCAGGTTCCCATTGATTTTGACCATTTAAGGTCTCAAGGCTGGCGATTGTTCTGAAGAACAAGGAGGTGTCTACATCCCACCCGACACAATCAAGTCCAAGCCGACTAAGCTAAATAACATCATCAATGATCATTCAGGTGCAAAAACATTCTAATAACCAACACATGTAACATAAAAATTTCATGGCGCAAGAGAAAATAAATACTCAATCCATCTAGCAACGACATAAGTCGAGGCACAATCATCTACTTCTTTAACTTTTTAGGCGCAAACAAACATTTACTTAACTTCTAGGTGTGCGATTAAATCATTCATCAAATTACAACAATCAACATCATTATCAAGGTAAGCACATGATCCAATGCCAGCTTAACATATTCACTTATTGATCAATGAACACAATGATCCAATCATAAGGAATCATACTGCCACATTGTGACAAGTGCATTAGTAAACTAAGGCGTAAACATAAACAAATTATAAACCATCATACATGACATAAAATCCATTGCACAATAAATCCAAATCTTTAACTATCATACATTATATGAAATCTAAAAACGAAAGCACTCTAACATCAATCAAGTTAATCATCGACGTAGGGTATCTACATTCCTTACTTTTAATTGCGCAAAAGTCTAAAATCTAACCATCATAAAAATCCATGAGTGCAAGGAACCAATCTCCAAAATCATCATGCAATACATACAAATTGGTGCAAGCAAAAATCTAAACTCAACATGTCCTATTTCCCATGATGGAAATGAGCGCTAACATTATAATCAATAATCAATTCAAACATAATATATTTCTAATCAACAATGTATTTTCCAATTGCTTCATGATCACTAGATGGTGTTTTCCCAACCCTGTCACTACTTAGTTGTCATTGTATCATATCCTATAAAGGAAAAGGAGAGAAGAAAATTTCACTTTACATTTTTCTTCTGCCTAATACATATTTAATTAATGAAATTCATTTAATAAACCTTAGCATGACAACTAGTTACAATAAAAAATGTGCTATGTCTTTTAGATTAATACCTTTCAAATGATTGACTTGACGACAAGCATTAATCAACCTAAGAATTACACCATTAATGACTAATGCTTTAATAGGTTGCGAAGGGTCCAAGGGTTTAGAGGTAAGGCACATGACATGTAGACCCCATGGTCCAAACTAATAACCTTCATTAGAGTGTAATTTAGGGAATTATCTATTATCATTTATAACCAAACTCTTGTAAATTAGAAACCCCTCAAAACAACCAATGGAATAACTTGTTACTATGATTATAATAAATTTTAATTCTAAACAATTTAAGACAAGCACTTGATTAACTCAAGGCAAGAAATAAATTAAGTTTAGAGAAAAGAACACAACCTCGGCAGATTCACTTCTAGACTTAAATGTAGTAAATAAAAACTATATCAACTCCAAATTACTATGGTAGACTTCAAGGGAACCGAGCCTTTACTTCCCTGGTAAAGGAGTCAATTCTCAGAACGAATCCAAGAGTGGGCACATGCCATTTAAGGGGGTGACAAACTCACAGACACAGTCCAAGTCGCTATCTCCACACAATCCAGTGAATTTAAATACAACCAAATCAATGCCAACAACCTTGAGTGAAGAAACCGAAGCTGGTTCGCTAGCTATCTCCTGTCAATTCTAATTTACAATTTACTTTTACTATAATACAATTTACAGAATTAAAATACCGGAACCAAGAATACAGAGAGTTGATGATGTCTTTCAGAGACTTGCGCTCCTTCTATTCTCCCACTTTCTAATCACCGAAACTTCACCAGTACCTCCCAGCTAATGCTAGGGGTACTCTTATCCCGCCAAGCTGCAAAGGGACCACACACAAGAAACCAACAAACAATATCTCCAAGTATTACCTCACAAGGAAGAGCTTTCACTCTTTCTACAAGCTTGGTATCCCAACTCTCACAAGTAAAACAAAGTCCACAAAATTTTGGCAGCATAGCATTACCAAGAATAAGTGATCCCCTTTCCCTTCTACCACATTTGTTTTATAGAAAAATCCCCAATGACACATGTACTAATGCACAATTAATTATCTTTTTAATTAATTTAAATTGGATTATCCACCCACACACTTGTCACACTCTCCCCAAATTTCACAAGCAATTACCATTTTTATTTTATTTAAAAATCCATTTTCCCTCACATTCCCCAATGTGTTCTTATTTTTTCTCTCAGTTGTCCCTTTGTTCCCCAAGTTTTCATTTAATGAGTGTCTCTTAACTAGATCTTAGTTAGAATTGGAATAAAAGTTTTCTTCTAGTTAGGCTAGTGGTAGGTTGAATCAAGATTCTATTCAAGGTGTACTCCTATTCTCTCATATTATTATTTCTTCTATTTTTTTAAAATCCTTTTTATTAATTTCATGCACACATGTGCATTTTATCCAACCTTTTAAATTTTATTCCCCTTTTTCCTAGAGTTTGATTATATTCTCAAATATTTTAACTTATGTCATAATTCATTTAGTCCTTTATTTAAATTTAGATTTAGACTGTCTTAGACTTAGTCTTAGACTTTTGTTAGGCTTTATAATTAATTATTTACTGTTTAATTAATTATTTTATTCTAACAAGGTCTAATCATTTCAATGTTTTCTAGGCCACCTAGATTTATTGACTCAGGTTTTTAATTACGTGACGTGCCCTTCAAGATGCACCTCCGTGTTAGAATATGATGGATGTGCTCGTTTAACCATAGACAATATCACTATTGTCACCCAACCATAGGCCGAAGCCACCGCCGAGCACCTTAACCTTGATAGAGAATCATTCCAAAAGAAAACCCTAGGCTAGATAGCCAAACAAGATAGCGCACCTCTCTCTCCAAGGATAACGCACCAAACAAGAGCTAATCAGAGAGTCCAAACCATAACCAAGAGATAGTCCAAGCCAAAACTAAAATCTGCTAGCTGCAACAGAAGCTCTCCTCCAGACTTGTGCACAAATTGGCCAACTAAAGTACGCACAAGTGTTGCTTTTGTAGTTCTGAGAATGCCTCCCAGAATGAAGACTGGCCTCCTATATTTATACTAAACCTGGAAAACTGCCTGGGCCGACTTCTCATTCTGGGTGCCTATTTACTTAGTATATAACATTTTCTTTAGCCAACTTCTTCTCTTGGAGGATAATAACCTAATACAAGTTATCCTCTTGAGCCGATTTGCCTTCTAGGGTTATTAGACAACTAATTAGGGTTTCTTCTTGCTTCCTGAAATATTCTATTCTCGTCAAGTTTACACGTGGAGGTAAATACCTCCCGCAGCTACCATAATATCAACTCTCCCTCCTAGCTAGGGAGGTATTGAAAGTAATGGTCTTGAGCACAAATATACCATTCACCCGATAGCATCAACATAGTCGTATAGACTATATCATGATTAGATCATGAGAACCATCATCACTATCAGTGTCATCAGTTGCATTATCTCTTGAAACCATACTCCATCTAAGTAATCAAACATGATGCTGGATAAGTCACTCACTACATAGAGTGACATAAGATCCATTCTTCTAATCCAGACATATGTCCTAAATGTCCTAAACCATTTTTCGTTTGGGAAATCTTTGTCCATTGATCATCCATCTAGCTGATAATCATTTCCATCACTACTGATAGTGTTCAAGTCAATCAGAACAATGTCATTCAATAGAACACAACTGTGTCTATCCATAGTAGTACACAACTACAATCCAATGGTACATTGCCACACCAAGTAGCACACATATACTTGATCAGTGACATATAGTCACAATCAGTGGAACACATCCACTACAGTAGTATACATCTATTGTCCGAAGACATACTGTCTCCATAAAAATCATATCATCAACCTGCATAGAAAAACATTGTTATGATATATAAATTGAATCATCTGGGCCATTCTTCCACTCACATCTGTGAGATCTAGAAGAGCATATTCCCTAAGAAAGTAAAACATCAATGATGAGCTATTTGGACTATTCTTCTCAAGCAAGGAAGAATAAATGTCCCAATTTTTGAACCTGGACCATTGACCTATCCAGGCCATTCCTCTAGCACTAAACAAAGGGAAACCTAGAGAGAATGAGTCTTCCATAGGGAATGTCTATCCATGATTGTTTAAACTTGGCCATTCACCTATCTGAGCCATTCCTCCGGCACTAAAGAAAGTGCAACCTAGAGAGAATGAATCTTCCCTAGGGAATGAATGTATGGACCATTTCCAAAGGAAATGACTATCCTGCACCAACCTCCAAAACAGACCATTCTTCGAAACTTCTCACAATTGTGAGCTTCGAAAGAATGACTATCTGGTGAGGCGGACCAGTCTTCTTGACCACTACTGAGAGTGACCGTCAAGAAGAGAGACTGTTCTAGACCATTGTCCATGTTAACCATAAGGATAATTGTTGTCTATGGTACATCAAAAATCCATCGAACCATTTTCATTATGAAAATGACCATTCGATATGGACCATTTTCCGAACTAGAAAATGCCTGTCTGTCAGAAATCTCAATCTGCTCTTTGAACTGGAAAGGAACTGCTCATCCTAGACCATTTTTCGAACTGAAAAATGTCTGTCCATAAATCAATAACACATCAGTGCTCCCTCCCAACCTGGGAGTCATCTCTTCCTTTTTCAATAGGAAGACGTCTCTATGAGCTCTAGCTTGAGTATGCAAAACTCTTTCATATTGGACAGAGGCTTTACCAAAATGTCTTCTTATCTACTCATTTGTGGAGATATATATATTTGAGAACCACTTTCTCTTTTTTGGACTTCATCATGAAGAGTGTAATGCTTGATATCAATGTACTTCAGTCTTTCTGGAACACTGGTATTCTATGAAGGCTTCATATAGCTCTGATCAATATAGTATATCATTGTTGGATTCATCTTTTGTTTCTTGCTAGCTCATAACAATGTGGAAGGGCTCAAACTGGAACGTATCTATGAGAGTTTGCCCTGTATTAGCAATTCATCATCATGGATTTCTAAGTAACCATTCTGATACAATATCTCGGTTATAGAAATCTTTTCACCATGCTTTTGATGTGTATTGAAGGCTCTACACCAAGTTGTTTGAATCCATACAATATCTTCTTCCATATGCATACAAGGGTCTCTTTCTGGTATACCTCAAAGACTTTAAGGTTGCTCTACATGTAAAATCGAACCTATGGATATTGAGGATGATATACTGGATCATGTAGAAGTATGTCTGATTTACAAGCAATCGTCATAGTCTTCTCCCTCCATCTGGGAGAATCTCTAGTTACTGATCTTGCAATGCTTTCATTCATAAGTCTTCCATGCACTTTTCCTCATCACAACTTTCAGTTCATTTGCTTGATTTATTTTAGTGAGTTCATATCAGGCTGGTAGTCTTGTGATTCTCGATAAACTGACTGGTTGTTCTTTCTTTTCTTTATCTCTTGGAATCTTCATGTTCCTCATCATGTTTCTCTTTAGCTCTTGAGTTCATGGAGTTTTCTATAGATTCCATGCACTGAAGATTCCAACTTCTTTCTTTCATCATAGGATCATGGATGTGGATGGAAAACCATGGATTACTTTAAGGCTTCTTTTTGAAGAAGACTTCTTCTGAAGTCACACTGAACACGTGCTTCTTTTCATGGTTGCTACCATGGATAGATACTTCATCATCTTCAATGGATCATATAATTTAGGATTAGCTCCCTCTTAATCCTTTCTTCATGCGTGAATGCATTTTCTTATTTAGATAATATAATTGGATCCCTCCATCTAGGAGAGTCCACCCTTCTGTCTGCATCCTTATTGCCTTCTGCAAAGTGTCACAAATCTTCTTCCAATTTCCTCTTGATTGTTGACTTCTTCCTGTCTTTACTTCTTCTAGGTTTCTTCAAGATTGATTCTGATAATAACTTCCACATGAATTGTTACCAGGGGTTGTTGATATACTTCATCCTTTCATGTGTATTTTCTGACTTGTAGCAATCCTTATCTTATTGTTCTTCCATAAGTATAGTTTCTCTTTGAACATATTATTTTCTAAGAGATAGATATGCAAGATATGTACAGAAAACCTGGTATGTACAAGAACTATGAAGAGTGTTGTTTACCTCATCTTAGAAGAAGAGGTTTGTTTCATCCTACATAATCTTCTTTGAAGGTTCCTTTTCTTCGGCAACTGATGCTTCTTGTGTCTCTTTCTTTTTCTTCAGCTTGGGATAATGACTCTTGTAGTGACCATACTTTCGATAGTTGAAGCATTGTATTTCTGACATATCTTTCTCTTGATTTTGCTTCTTCCTTGAACCAAACTTGCTTTTGTTCCTAAAATTCTTGAATCTTGCTGTGAAGGCTTGATCATCATATTTCTTTTGAGGTTTCTCTTTTGCACTAATCCTTGATTCTTCTTGTTCACAACAAGTCCAAAGTTCTTCAAATGTAGGATACTCCTTCCTTGTGTTCATACTTGTGACAAATGCATCCCATGTCTTGGGAAGACCATTAAGTACTATATTTACCAGTTCCTTCTCTGAGATGATCTCTTCAATAACTTGTATTTGATCTCTTAACTGAGAGATCCTCACAAAGTATGATGTTATGTTGTCATCATCATTCATCTTCATGTCACAGAGCTCATTCTTCAAAATCATTACGTGTCCAATGTTTCTGACTGAGAAGAGGTTTGTTAAGGAATCATACATCTTCTTAGATGAGTCAATATGGAATATGTATGGTATCAAGTGCTCTTTTATAGAGTCCACTATGATACCCATGGAATTGATGTCACTGTATTTGAACTTCTCCATAACTGCAACGTTCCGCGGTTCCTTCTCTTTTCCTTCTTTAAACTCTGGTTCCACGATCTTTCCTTTCACAATATCCAGCATTTTATTCTTGGAAAGGATGAGGTCAATCCTTGTCTTCCATGCTATGAAGTTATAAGCCCCATCTAACTTTTTTTTTTGACTTCATAGAGTAAGTCATGGTTTCCTTGATTGGTTCAACCCTAGATTTGACCAAAAACTCAAACTTGTCATTTTTGCTTGCTAAGAGTACCAAGAGATGCGCTAGGCTAGGGTACACTAGTATATCCATAAATTAGGTCAATCCATTCAATTAAGGTTCTTCAACGAGAGGGTTAGGGTTTTTGCAACTACACCTGCTAGTAAACCTAGCGACAGTGCTTTGGCAACTGCTCCTGCTAGAAACCCTAGCGACAGTTCTTCAACGAGCTTAGTATCCTTATGGCTATGCTCCCTTCCAGTGGTTAGATTGAATGAAGGAGGTGTGGGTTCATAACCTGTTAGAATATGATGGATGTGCTCATTTAACCATATAAAATATCACTATTGTCACCCAACCATAGGTCGAAGCCACCCCCGAGCACCTTAACGTTGACAGAGAATCATTCCAAAAGAAAACCCTAGGCTATATATCCAAACACGATAGTGCACCTCTCTCTCCAAGGATAGAACACCAAACAAGATCTGATCAAAGAGTCCAAACCATAACCANACAACGGCAACTCTCCTCCAGACTTTCACACAAACTGGTCAACTGTAGTGCACACAAGTGCTACTTCTGCAGTTCTGAGAACGCCTGCCAGAATGAATATTGGCCTCCTATATTTATACTAAAACTGGAAAACTACCTGGGCCAACTTCTCATTCTCAGTGCCTATTTACTTAGTATATAATATTTCCTTTAGCCGACTTCTTCTCTTGGAGGCTAATAACCTAATACAAGTTATCCTGTTGAGATGACTTGTCTTCTAGGGTCATTAGCCAACTAATTAAGGTTTCTTCTTTCTTTCTAGAATATTCTATTCTCATCAGGTTTACATGTGGATGTAAATACCTCCCACAACTACCATAATATCAACACTCCATGCTCCAAGGGTGCCAATCGTCTTTGACTTCTTTTGGAAATTTGTCCGACCCTTGGAGTCAACACTCCATTCAATCGACCTTGTGAGAGACTAAGGGATTCTAAGGAATAACAACTCTGCCTTATTGTGCACCCCTTAGAAATCTTCATGAGCGACTGTCTCAGTATGCCCTCATGACATCGTGGACCTATTAGAATAGGTAATTGTTAACCTACAGGTTATACCATGACGAGAGTGCTAGTAGGTTGTGACATGGATGCTTCCACACCTCTCGCTCAAATTTCTGGTTTATGTGCATGTCCCCTTTAATCCTTATGTAAGTCATATTAGCAAGCATCATCAAGCCTGCATCCACTGACAACAACAATGTTAATAATACATATACATAAATCATACTGTAATCAATCATATGTCACATGTGTATAAATAATCAAACATATACAATCGACTCCCTGACTCAGTCCAGAGTCCAAGGAAATTCATTGATTCCATCAACATCCATAACCTATCATGTGCCTTGCACACTCAAGAAATCTCATCAATAACATCTGCCAATACATATACATCAAAATAAAAATAAGTCACAACACATCATTATCATCATATATAACCCATAATCGAAATGAAATCATAATGTACCATAATCGGATCACTTGCACGCAAGTGTCCTCAAAGAATAAGTCAATAAAAGTGTGCTCAGTAGAATGAGATGTTACATTCTTACTTGGATAGAGATCTAGGATAAGGAATCCCTATGTAACATACATGTTGGCGTACCACTATGTAATTCTCAATAGTTGAACACTTCTATAATGCATGAGGCTTTAGAAAGTCCCCTGTAATCTTTGGACGGGAATTTAACAATCCAATGTACTAGTTAATCCAATGATATTTATCATTCTTCTAAACTCTAGTAAATAGAATATCCAATAGATAGTAATCTTATTTTAGGAATAATGGATTATGGATACAACAAATAAAGAGTTATGGTCAAGGGAGACGATGAGTATACGTTACTAGTTATTTGTTAGATCAAAGACCGTGGACAAAGGATTCAATATTTACTATGAATGTAGTAGAAGTCAATGAAGAACTATCAATCTAGATAAAATATGGACAAAACCAAAACCTTTAAGCCATATTAATGCAAGTACTAGAATATCTTATTATTGAATCAAACAAGTCCTTTGAATTATGGTTTCTAAATGTATACCTAATGTCCAAAAATTACAATCACTAGAACATCATATAATAATCCAAATTAAAATAATATTGAGACCATGTGGGTTATTATGCTCTTTGAAGAACACGGGGGTAGACCTCCACCCACACTCATGAACTTGAAATATGATAGAATGTGCCTATCATTTAAATGTTGATTAAGGTTGGTTGTCATTGATGTCAACCCTTGAAGAAAGCCTGGTAGCACAAAGGTTTGGGTAATGGACCTAAGTTTGTTTGATGTAAAGATGACTCATTATTGTCTTGTCATGGTTGATAATAAGTACAAATGGATGAACTCCAAAGTGGTCCCCTTATGGAGAAATCCCTCACGGGAAGACTCTTTGCAGATTGAGTTATCCTAGAAGTATGGTTAGATAACCCATGCTTAATTTTGTAATAATGAGATGAAGGTCAGTGAATTTTTCAGTGAAACTATCCTAGATGGATAGTTCTTTTCATTCTGTTTCCAGTGGTATGTGGAATGTCACATAACTCCTCATGGTTAGAGAGTTATGGCCATATGAAGTTGAAGAAACCTCATGAGTCATATAAAAGCCCCCAAAAGTCAAGTGTTCGCAAAAGAAATTATTTAAATAAGAAAGTAAATGGATAACTCCTAAAAATAAGGAAAGTGTGATGCTGCATGAAAGTATAAATAAGAGGAAAGACTCTCTCATTTAAACACACTTTAATACCATTGAATATCTATTTTTCTGAAAGGTTATTTGGGCAGGTATTATTGATAGAGAAAAAAATGCAGCAGAAAAAGCGCGACAGGAAAATTGTGGAAGGAAAAGTGCGAAAAACAACATGTGACAGAAAAACTGCGGCACGAAAAACCACTATAGAAAAAGTGCGTAAGAAAAAGTGTGAAAGAAAAATTGCGGCAGAAAAGGTGTAGCAGAAAAATCACGGCAGAAAAATCGAGGCAGAAAAAGTGCGGCAGAAAAATTGCGGCAACAACATGGTTGGGGTCTATTTATGAGAGATATGGCACATCTTCTTTGAAGTATGTTTTGTGAGCTAGGGTTTAGCTCTTGAGATCATATTGGATGTTCAATATTGCTGCATATATCATATTTGTTGAGGGATACAATTGGTATTTTGTTGTTGGTATTTGGCATATGGGTATTGCTCTTTTGGTTTTGATGTGTTGCTGAAGTTGTTGGTTTAGCTTGAGGCTACATAATAGTGAGGTTGTGGAACATGGTTTGATGTAAGGTTTTATGGTATTTGGTTTATCGATAGAGTGAT
>JASDQU010243858.1:124568-155198 GCA_032191745.1 Picea mariana
TTGCTCCTTGTATCCTCATAGTGTGCTATCATTTCTTCTATGAAAATTGTCCAAGTGATGAGTGATTTGCGAGAACAAAGCCATCGATACCATACAAATTGATAGGGTTCTAAATATAAAGAAACAATTCGTACCTTTTGTGTATGTGGCACATTATGTAGATCAAAGAATTTCTCCATCTGAAGTATCCATGTGATTGGGTCCTTGCCATCAAACTTCCTCATATCGATCTTAGGAACGTGGCTGGTCTTCAACCCAAAGTTGGAGTTTGTCCGTTCTTGATTCACCTTCCTTATGTCCTCATCATCAATTTCATGGGATGCATTTTCACTTTCAGGTGTCTTCTCTGTTATGAAATTTTTCAATATTTCCATGATCTCCTCTTTTAAACCATCCATCTTAGTATTTATTTCCTCCAACTTAACTTCCATCTCTTGTAGTTCATATTTTGTTACTATCTTCTTTTTTAAATCATTTATGTCCCTACGCATTTATTCACCTTCATCCAGCATCCAAGTAGGATTGTCTGGAGGCTTATTTGGTGTAGATGTTTCCTTTTTGGGTGTCATATTGTCTAAGTATCACTTTTGAACCTTGATTTTGAGGTGGTTCTGCTAGACAATCTTTCTTTTGTTGTATCTCCCAAGTTTCGGCCCTTCTGGGTATGAAAATTTCTTTTATGTATTTCTCTGATATTTCTTCTCTGCAATGCCATAGGTATGATCAAAATTGGATGTGCCAAGTGGAATTTATGGTAACTTCCCCACAACTTGCTGATTTTTGGCCTTTCCAGGAGATCTGACTTGTATAGCGTTCCCCGCACAAAATAATTGATATAAAATTTTGAAACTTGTACCAAAAATAATACAGACTGTCCACTATCCAATGAAACTAGTCTCACTCAATTTGGATACTCTAGGAAGAAGTTATGATTGTTTTACCTGGAACACCTTCTTGAGACTAGTCAATAGGACTAGTTAGATACCCTATCTTCCACAGGGTGTATCTACAAATGTAGGATGACCCAAAAGCTGAAATTTTTACCAAAGATACCTTACAAATTTCTGTGAATTTCCTCCAAAGTTCAGGGTTTGAAATGTTACACAAAAATGTTTATAGCGAAAATTCCGCAATGGATCAGTTCAGGATGATTCCATAACCCTATCTTTCACAGGCTGTATCTCTGAAAGTATAAATCCTCAGGAGATAAAATTTTAACCCAACGTACCTTGATCTTTCTACTAAATATCATCTAAGACGTTTCTTCGGAAACATTGTAGAAAAAATGTTATAGTGAAAATTCCAAGGTGTCGTAGATGTAGCAGCGAAACCCCAAGACCTTGAGCTCTGATACCATATGTTAAGAACCAAATATCAATATAGCATAGAAAAATCTCAGAATAAGTACTCAATGCCTTTAAAAGAGATAATTTTAGATAATAAGCCTCTTCGAGGGGGCAAACTCCTCTTACCCCACATAAATTTTCAAGTACAAGATGATTCCAAATGAAAATGTCTCCTTGGTATATATAGGAGACTAGGAGGTATAATTACAACTAATGGAATAAAGACAACATAAATAAATTAACATTACTAATGTAATATGCCCCAATTAAGGGGTGATAACCCAATATTAGGGCTTAACATATTCAAGGAGATTTTAATCTTCCCTCTGATTCTTGTGTCTTCAACTAATTCCAACAGATCATCCCCCACAACATCAAATTTTTTGTAAAAATCTCAATCGTCCAGTCATCCGAGCCTGGACTTTTATCAGTTGCAAAGTGTTTTAAGATATCCCAAAGTCCTAGTTTGGTAACCGATCTATAGATGAGATTAGATTCCTCCGTAGAAATAAAGCATGGAAACAACCTGACAAGATTCAATTGTTCCACAGGGGAAATGTGGGGATCCATAGTGAACATCTTTTTGAAAAATATTTTGGCCTCATAATTAAGTGCTTCTTGACCTCTATGCTCCTGCCCAAGTTTGGCACAAATCCCCCAGATATGTTTTTGATTCCTTTTTGTGCTGGCAAATTTATGGAAGTATTTAGTATTCCGGTCCCCACATTTTAACTAGATTGCACGAATCTTTTGTCGCCAATGTTCTTCTTCGATGAGAAGGAGGTGATTACATTTAGTCTCCAGGGACTTTCAATTTGCAATAGTTTTTTGGATACAACCCAAACCTTGGTAAATTCAATATTTCCACCCTGATTTCCTCCTAAAGAGAGACTAGTCTTTTTTTATTTTCACACCATCTAAGTCTAGCCTAGGATTTAATCTGGGCCTTTAAAAATTTTAATTTCCAAACGAACCTGATCTGGACATCTGGTTTCAACAAAAAGTCAGAATCTCGCCAAACCTCATTAACAATAGGAGTGAATTCTGCATCGTTCAACCAATATGGATTTAATATGAAAGGATAGGCCACCGAAAACTGTTAAAAGTCAAATTGGGCTACACTGTTGCATGATCCGAGACAAATGGAAGGTCAACCCATGCCTGAAACATACCCACATCATTTAGTAGGATTTCTGAGACAAGACCTCGGTCTAGGCACTTTGAAATACTATCCATACCAATTCTACTATTCCTCCAAGTAGGAACAACCTCATTCGATAACAGGTCAACCAAATGATGATCCAAAATCATACATTTGAAATAGTTCACAATCTTATCCAACTATGTCATCGCACCCTAGACCTCATTAGCTCATGTAGTAAAGTTTAAGTCTCTTGCAAGAATCATATTTTTAGAGTCTAACAAACCCCCAGTGCCACCCGATCCCAAAAAATATTTCTCTCAACAGAGGTCCCATAAACATTTAATAAACATATATCCTAGTTGTTTTCTAATGAAATTTCTTTGAGAATAATACCCCCATTGCATAGTGAAGGAAGCATTAAAAACTTATTTGGGTCCCATGTCGCCAGGAGCCCACCCGAATTTCCCACAGAGATAACAACACAAGAACACCAATTTGGTACAAACTTCAACATAAAATGATGTTCCTTCTCCTCATCTACGGTTACACATTATTTTCATCATCCCTATGATCGTTAATGATGTAAACCTATATGTTGCCTTTAGAGAGGTCAATGGCCTGGATTCCTGAAGAAAGAAGGGAGAAGAACTTTCCCTGAGAGAAGAAGTTGTATTTTCCTTTGTAAAAACCTTATTAAGGAGGATTTCCGCAGGCTGCTATATACACAGGGTGTGGAAATATCTGATTTCCACAGGTTGCACTATAGCTAGGTTGCAGAGTTTCCGCAGGCTGCACTATAGCTATGGTGTGGTGGCCTTTGTACATGGAAAAAATGAGCATTTTCTCGGTGCTTCTAGAAGGAGAAGATTATATAGTGAGGTGGCCTCCGAACGGTTTGGATCTTACTCACTTTCATGATTTAGTGGGATCATCCTAACCTCCTCACCTTATCCTCTTCATCTTATAAAAGGAGAGGAGTTGTCATGGAGAAGGTTAGTTGGATTGAGCTTGGGAAATTTATGTTGGCTTGGAGATTTGCTTTGTCAAGATAGATTGTGAGTAGCTATCAGATCCATGGTCTCAGAATCCTTGGAGCAAGAAGTCTGTGGGAAGCAAGGAACTGTTGGAAGGAACCTGATGACATCAAGGCATGTTGTTGTATCTTTCTTCCACATTATATAATACAATGGCATGTTTCTTTCTCATAAAATAATTAACATTTTATTACATGACTCCTTGATCACATGTTTAGGTTTTCATTGAATCTACTATACTTGCTTTCACTTTGGTTGGTTTGTGTCATTGCAGATTTGATCTCACAAGAGAATCGGAGTGAAGCAGGGACAACATAGATATAAGGAAGCGATATCCTAAGGTATGTCATCCATTCCTTCTTTGGTAGTAAATTCAATGGTAGCAACTTAGGAAAAGTGTCAGGTCTTGTCTTGTTTCGTTCTAGATCTAGGTAGATCTAGGGAGATTAGATTATGTCTGCATTTACCGATTTATACAATAACAAAATTGGTGACTCCAGTGGGGAACAGATTGTTTTCCTAGTTTGGATTTATTTCTTGCTTTGATTTCTTGGTTTCTGTTTTTTGAGTCACTGGGAGATCCATCTTGACTCTCTGACTATTAAACTTCACTGGAAAACCTTCTTAATTTTTATTTTTTTCCAATTTTGTTTGATTTCCGCACCTTGTTTTGAGGGACAGTCTGGCAACTTAGGATTTCCGCACCCTTATGGTTTATAAAAGTGTGGAAACTCTGCACCCTACCCATATTTGGCCTACGGAAATTAGGGATTTCCACCCTGTGTTAGTCTATAGCCTGCAGAAATTGTGAAAATTTTGATTTTTGATGGTTTTTTCCTGATTCGGACCTCAGATTTGGTTTTGGGGTGAATTTTTGGGTTTCATTATGATCTCTTTACAGTCTGATTGATAGCTTTGAAACTTATTTTATCCATCTTTTCTTTGTTTTCTTTTGAAAGATTTGGTCTCTTACTTTGAGTGTTTTTTTGTTACAAAGCATTGTTTTTCTTTAGAATTGTTTAATGAAAGAACACTTCTTTTTATTGAACAATTCATCTTAAAAGAAAAAATTAGTTTGGGTTGCTTTGTTTTATATAGATTTTCTATTGCTTTTAGCTATCTTTAAAACAAAAAATTTTAATTTATTGCTTTATCTTAGTTTTGGGACATCCTTGCATTTGAAGTAGTGAAATTGCATGATTTTTGGGGGTGGAAAGAATAGTGTATTGGTGTATAGTCTATTTGTCTCATTTCTTGAAAATCTTGATATTGATGAGTTTAGTAAAATTTTGAGACATTGTACATTTGGGAATGATAAATGTTTTCTCCTTCTTGTAGCATAACTTTCATCGAAATGAAAAGATTGCATCTTCATCTCTTTGCATAACTTTCGAGTCGGTCAAAACACCATATTGTCCACGCCATTTTCCTTTCGAGTAACAACAACCATAAAATAAAGTGTTTATTAAAATTGATTAGACATTTTTACATTTTCTGGTAGAAAACCTACATTAGATTAGTTGTAGGGCTTTGGAATAGGTGTGAAAGATAACTTTCCAAAGCTGCAAACGAACATAGAATGTTACGTTAGGGAGTAGTGAAATCCACTTGCTACGTTTTGTCCTGGGAAGCTCTTCTAACACAAGGGTCAATCATGAGGTCACATTGAAACTGGCAGAGTTACTCACCCTTCTTTTTTGTTCTTGGTGTAGAGATTGCGCATATTATGGGGGTCCCTTGAAAGGTATACCCACAATGATGAGTGGAAGCCTTTCGAGTTGAATTCGGGCTAGATACCCTGCCTTTGCGTGTGGATTGGACTGTCAACTGCTTCCCCATTCATCACTGTAGTAGTTGGTAACCTTAGTGACCTATCTCTTTATGGTCTTTACACAATGCGACTGTGGAGGGGAAAGTCTTCACGGTACCTAGAATTGACGTTGGCCAAACTCACTCGGGCTCCTTGGAGGGTGTACCCACGATTATGTGTGGGAGATTGCACTAGGGTGTAAGTTAGTTAAGCAGGTCGTCAACGTAACTTTTCCACCTGCTCTATCTCAGCCCCTTCTTACTTTGTTCCCATGAAATTGGATTTCATCACCAACTAGTGTGCTCGTTGTGAGAAGGTTTTTTTTGCTTGTTTGCTTACTAGATTTTTAGCGTGTGCTGTTTGTTTTCCCTGGTGGACTCTAGAATGGATATTGTTTTTAATGGAATCAGTTTCTGAAATGACCAATGAAGGAACTCTTGCTCTAGGGGAACCTTTTGTTCTTCCTTCTTATAGAAACATTGGTCTTCCTCACATCGCTACTTTGAGCCTTCCAGGTCTCACGATTGGATTACCGGTGTGGTTGATTTCCACTCAGGTAATTCCAAATGCACTTAGTAATTCTTTTGTAAGCACTTCCCCCCAAGAGAATCAACCTCATGTTGATCCTTCAATTTCTTCACTTGCAAGGTCTTCTTCCATTTCATCTTCTTCGCCGAGTGAAATCTCTCAAGCTAGTAATTGGGTGAATAAGAAGAAGAAGAAAAGGAAGAATAAGAAGAAGAAGAAAAGGAAGAATAAGAAGAACAAAAATAAGAAAGGATCCACACTGCCAGACGTGTTGGAAAGAAACCAGTTACTGTTGATCATGTTGGGAGTTTTGATGATGCTAAGAACACCCAAACAACCTGTAAGCCCAAGTACCCTTGCATAATTTGTAAGGGTATCCATATTCTTAAGGATTGCCCTGTTCTATCCAAGGTTATAGAAGCATGGTCTACACACCCTCACCAACTCATGTCATTAGCCTCTGAACAACATGTTGATGACCTCCCATCAACTAGTCAAGATACTGTTAGGAAGAAGAAAAGTGGAGCCAAGTTCCCATGTATGTTATGCAAAGGGCGTCATCTAACTCATCTTGTCCCTCATATGGAAGAAGCCTCGAAATTCCTGGAAGACATGACTGTTTCACAGCCTCAACTTCTAGTTGCTTATCAAAAGATTACTCTTGACCCACCTGTAGTTAATGGAATGATCAATCCATCCCATTCATCGGTCAGTCTAGTTGATCAAGTGGTCAATCTGGCCACATCCTTTGTTGAACCAGTTGACCAATTGGTCGATCCGATCCCATCCTCGGTCAATCCTCCTCTCCCGTTAGAGAGATAAAACCAAGCGGTTGATCCTTTTCTAACCATCAACCTCTTAGAGAATGCAATCCAAGTGGTCAATTTGATCTTACTCTCCCGCTCGAGAGTAAACCCGATACTACTCACATTTTTCTCATTGATACATAATCTACCATGCTGGGGGACATTCCTCCTTCTCTCTTGGAACCCTCTCCAAGTAATGAGACCATCCTTTTTAATTGGGGTGTGCTAACTGAACCTCGTCTTCCCTCTCACATTCCTTTCTAGATTAGAGTGCAGGTTTGTGGTTAGGACGTTCCTCGAACACTAATAGATGAAGGTGCGTCCATTAGTATTTTGTCCTCTTTTCCTTGGCAATCTTTGGGTTGTCCTCATCTTGCCCCGGTTACACAAAATCTGTTAGCTTTTAACAGACGAACCAGTCAACCTTTAGGGACCCTTCCTCAGTTTCCTGTAACTTTGGGAGGAAAAACTATATTTATTGATGTCATGGTAGTCCAAGACCGCTTGGATTTTTCTTTACTCCTTGGGCGAGATTATGTCTATGCCATGAAAGCTATCATGTCCACTCTTTTTTGTGTGATATCCTTCTCGCACGATGGAAGAATTGTGACCATTGATCAAATTTCGTTTGTTGGCCCCGACTTGACCATCGACTCAATGAACTCCCTAAATGGTTCTTATATGAAGATGATATCACCCCTGTCACAGGTCAATTATGTGGTGTTGTCTCCCATGCCTTCCGCTGCCGATGACAATGAATTGGATCCGGTAGTTGACATGGTGATCTCTTCAGTAGGGTTATTGAAGTTTGACCTCCTTAACTCTATTGTGACCCTCGACATGTGTTCCTTCCAGAGTGTGTTTCTTCCGTCAAGTGAAGATCTCTTGGAGTCCATGACCATGTTTTTTCCCTTGACATGGTGTCCTTCCAGAGAACTATCCTCTTGGAAGCCTTGATCACGAAGAGAGTCTTTGAGCATTGTTTTATGATTTCAAGCTCATTAAAAATTGAAAACAATTATGAGGATAGTTTTTTGCATCTCTATGGAAACCTCATTAAAAAATGAAACAGAGGTTATGAGCATTGTTTTCTGATTTCAAGATCGTTAAAAAATGAAACCAGTTATGAGGATAGTTTTTTGTGTCTCTGTGGCAACCTTGTTAAAAAATCAAACAGAGGTTATAAGCATAGTTCCTATTTTCATGTCAAGCTCATTAAAAAATGAAACAATGGTCTGGGGATTATACCTAGAGTCATGAACATAGTTCTTCTCCTATGTCAAGCTCGTTAAAAAATGAAATAGTTTTCCCCCTCTCTTTTTGAGTCAAGTCCTTCATCTAGAATTTGAAGTTTCATTTCATCCACCTGTGTCATTGGATGAAATGAAGCTTGGGGGGAAATGCTTCTTGCCTCTGGACTTCATGCTGAAGTTGAGCCACTAGCTTCTTAAGCTAGGGGCTAAGTACCAACCATGCATTGGGAAGTCGCAAGCATATTTTTTTATGGTTCAAGATTTTGTCAAAATGAAACCACCTACCCCAAGCATAGTTTCCTCTGGTTCAATCTTGTGTAAAAATGAAACCAGGTCCAAGCATAGTTTTTTTTTGTTTTAAAGCTTCCGTAAAAATGAAAACAATCCCGAGCTTAGTCTTTGTTCTTTCTCATGCTCGTAAATACATGAGAATAAGTTACCGAGCTTAGTATTTTTTCTTTCTCGTGCTTGTAAATCAATGAGAATGTAACCAAGTAAACTTTTATCACTTTTTCGGACTCGTAAAGGTTATACGAAAAAGAAACCCAATGGAGTTCCCTTTAAACTCTTTTCAGACTCTCTAAACATGAAAATATTGTCGAGTGACCTTGTTATTTTCACGTTCGTAAAAGTATTTGAAGAAAATGTTTGATGGGCAATAGTTTAACACTTTTTTGGTCTCATTAAAATAATTTACGAAAAAGGAACCGAGAGAGTTCTGTTTAAGTGTTTTTCGGACTCTGTAAATATGAAAAGCCCAAGAGTTTTCTCTCTTTGGACTCATTAAACAAACATCGAAAGACCCATATGAGACCAAACCACTCCTTCTTAGGGTTTGTTAAATATACTTCGAAGGACTCATCCAAATGATGAGATTACAGTACAAGCATATGTTATCCTCCTCAAGCTTGCGTAAAAATAAATAGGTACTTGCCAGAAATGGTGGGGGAAAAATTGGGAAAGAAATGTATCTAAAGTTGTATTCTATGGAAGAGTCACCTTTGAACATGACACCCTTTCACTCGCTTTGTGTCTAGGTTGGAAAATACGCTTGTGTCTTGATCATACTCCTTTATAAATATTACAATTTTGGTCTTTGATCCCTGTTGTTGAGTCAATGTTTCCAAGAAAATTGTCGTGTCATCAATATGTTCAAAGAGAAGTTCAACCCAGAAAGCCTTCTATTGCGTCGGTCATTTCTGCAGTCCTTAAGCCTTCTATTGTGTCAACCATCCCTAAGTCAGTCCTGAATCACTTGTTACTCTGATCTACATCAAATCTTGTTACCTATTTCATGTCATTGATGTGGGATACATTAAGGCCCTCCTGTGACGAGTCTTTTCCTTTCGACTTCAACTCATTATCTAGGAATTAAACTTAGAAACTAATCGGTACCTTGGAACTTTCATACCTCAATGGAAATTTTCCTCGCTTTCGATAGTGGGTTTTCATTATTGACCCCTGATCGAGAGATTTCACCGAGTGTTCGACTTCAGCTCATTAATTCACATTCGTTGGATTGTACCAATGTACCTTGGGAGTCATTGACATTAATGGCGATTTCCCTCACACTTGTTAATGGTATTCATTAATGACCTGTAATCAAGTGGTTTCTACCATGTTCAGCTTCAGCACATGTATTTGCATGGTTAGATTCATACTATAGGGTGGTGGAGATGAAGACCCTGAATATTTTCTAATAGATTCAGGTTGCATTGGAGTATATTCAGTTTGTACTGTTGCATAGATACACATTGTATGTCTTGTGGCTATGTTCAAATTTGAGTCTTTAACACATAGATCCACAGTGTATTTTTGGTGGCTATGTTCAGATTTGAGTCATAATGGCATGGATCCATAGTGTATGTTTGGTGGCCATGACCTGTATTACTTGAAATGGATCTTCGCATGTCGACATTTATGCTTTGAGTCATTTGTATTATAATTATGGGAATGCCTACCTCAGTGATGATATATTATTGTACTATATTTCCTTGTTTGTTGGCAGGGTTCGGACCGATTGTTCCTTGTTCCCTACACACACTTGACAAAGTATTTCAGCTATCACTCTGTTTCTAACTTCATGCTTTGTGGGGCTCTCTGTTACACATCATTTTCATCATCCCTATGATCGTTAATGATGTAAACCTATATGTTGTCTTCAGAGGGGTCAGTGGCCTAGATTCCTGAAGAAAGAAGGGATAAGAACTTTTCCTGAGAGAAGAAGTTGTATCTTCCTTTGTAAAAACTCTATTAAGAAGGATTTCCGCAAGCTGCTATATACATAATGTGTGGAAATGCCTGACTTCTGCAGGTTTCACTATAGCTAGGTTGCAGATTTTTTGTCAGCGACACTATAGCTAAGGTGCAGTGGCCTTTGTACATGGGAAAAACGAGCATTTTCTCGATGCTTCTAGAAGGAGAAGCTTCTATAGTGAGGTGGCCTTCAAATGGTTTGGATATTAATCACTTTCATGATTTAGAGGGATCATCCTAACCTCCTCACCTTATCCTCTTCATCTTATAAAAGGAGAGGAGCTCTCATGGAGAAGGTTAGTTGGATTGAGCTTGGGAAATTTATGTTGGCTTGGAGCTTTGCTTTGTAAAGATAGATTGTGAGTAGCTATCAGATCCATGGTCTCAAAATCCTTGGAGAAAGAAGTGTGTGGGAAGCAAGGAACTGTTGGAAGGAAACTGACGACATCAAGGCATCTAGTTGTATCTTTCTTCCACATTATATAATATAGTGGCATGTTTTTTTCTCATAAAATCATTAGCGTTTTATTACATGACTCCTTGATCACATGTTTAGGTTTTGATTGAATCCACTATACTTGCTTTCACTTTGGTTGGTTTGTGTCATTGTAGATTTGATCTCACAAGAGAACCAGAGCAAAGTGGGGACACCTGATATATAAAGAAGTGATATCTTAAGGTATGTCATCCATTCCTTCTTTGGTAGTAAATTCAATGGTAGCAACTTAGGGAAAGTGTCCTGTCCTATCTTGTTTCATTCTAGATATAGGTGGATCTAGGGAGATTAGTTTATGTTTACATTTACCGATTTATCCAATAACATCTACTAGCATCTCTTGTAAAAATATCATATCTGATTTGACTTTTCTAAGAACTCTGTGCATGGAGGCTTGTTTTAAGGTCTCCCCACCCTTCAAATATTTAGGGATAGAAAGATCATGATCTAGCTCGTGCAAGGGATTTCATGCCTCTAAGCGCCCTAGAGTATGTAGAAGAAGGAGAGATAACAATAGGTGCATTCACAGTGAGAATAGCCCTCTTTCGATCACTTCTCATCTTAATAGGGGATCTCTCAAATCCAAGTCCTTTAGACCATGCATAAATTGATCTAGCCCCCCCACAACGAAGTTCAGAATTGTTCACCAAATCAGTAGAACCCAAAAGAGTTAAAATACTTTTTCCTTGATAGGTAGAAAGCGACACCATGTAGTCAACCTCACGAAGTAGTGGGACTAATGACTCCAATGTCTCCCTAAGTGAGTGGTCACTGGGTTTAGTCTCCCGATAGCCAGAAATTAAAAAAGGCTCAGTCCCCCCAACTTCTTGGCCCTCTCGAGCAGTCTTGGGAAAAGTTTGGAGTTCAGATAAGGTAACTCCCATTTCAAAAGATGGATTGACAGAGGCCGAAGTACACACCCTTGGTTTCACTTGAGTGGAGTGGGCCCTAACCGAGTCATATAAATAATTTTCCTCCACATGAGAAAGTGTTAAAACATCACTAGTCACATAAAACAACTTAGGGGGAAGGGGTTTCTCAAAAGGTGTGGAAATAGTCAGAGATAGTGGAATGGGACCACAATGTGTAGTTACAGGCTTAGTCCTCGACTGTGATGATGCATCTAATGCCATATTTTCCAAAGAAGTGAGAAAAATAAAAAAAATAGAACAATGAACTTTTAGTTTACCTGTGAGAGTGTCTGAGCCTGAGCAGGTTGGAGATTCGAAGGAAACAAGACAAGGTAATTCTCGAGCAGATGAAATGAACCCTGGTGAATCACATCTCGGCATTTTCCTGAGACAGGAGTTCTCCGACTCATCCTCCTCCACATACCCTTGACATGAATTTCTCAGGTGTCTAGTCTTGCAAAAAAGGGTACATCGGAATGGTATACCTAAATAATCAAGTCTCTGTGTGAAGTACTAGTCATGCACCTATATTTCCAATGTCTCTAAAAGACTGTAGTGAATATCAACCTCCACCAAAATCCTACCAAGATTGCGATCCATCTTACACAGTGAAAATTCATCAACACAAATAAAGAGGCCAAGAGAATTCCCAATGGCTATTAGTGATTCTGTATTCCACATATTTAAAGGTAGGTCTGTTAGTAGTACCTAGAAGTTCCTGAATTGAAAATAGTCCTAGGCAGGATCAAAGGCGATCCTCCACCTTTTGAGCATCAATCTCCCCCCACCAAAATGCCAAATCCTATATAGGATTTTCACCACGTTGTCTGTCGAATGAAATCTAAACCTGAACCATCCTCTTGGGAATAAATGTAATTATGACATATATCCCAGCAAAGGTTACCATTTCGACTTCATCCATGAAAGAAAAGGAGTGGTACAACGTGAGTGATAGGAGAACCTGCCAACCAAGGAATTTAAGGATAATTTCACCACTTCCTCCAGACCCAGATCATCCCCCAACACCATTTTTTGACGTTCCCAGTTAGGCAACCACATATTTTTACCAGACTGTCTCTTAGGAACAATATTTTGTCCAATGAAACTAGACTCTCCACCACCCGGTCACTTAAGAGCACCGTTTGTAACAACAACCCTAGGAGAAAAATTAATAGAAGGCTCATTAACTGACCTCAACAGTTTACCTCTGTCCTCATGAAAAAAGGATAAAGGCTCTGATGGTTTCATCGATACCATAGGTAAAGGTTCAAGGGTGCGTAGGTGACCAGTAAATGAAGGAGTGTCAGTTTCATTAAAAATCCCCACCTGTTCCCAGGCTACCTCGTCAACTGCACTCATAAGTGCATTGACATTTTATTCTGTCATGGAAGCAGCTTGGGCTAAAGAAGAAATTCCATCTAACTTCCGTTGAAGGCTACTCGCGGAGAAGTGTTAGGAAAAACCAACTTAATCCTAGGGCCTAGCTAAACCTAACAATTTATATCCTAATATTGTGAGGTCCAACTACAATAACAGTAATTTCTATCCTAATATTGTAAGGTCCAACTACAATAAAACTAATGAAATATAAAATAATATAAAACACGCCATCAATAATCCAAAATCCACATATCTTATGTCTAAATTTGAAGATTTATTCTATGTACAATCTCACTCTCTATTAAACATAATAAAACACTAAGGTTTGGAAAATTGATCATAATTGTCTTTTGGAAATCCAAATATAATTGATATACCAAGTATAATGTTGACTATAAATCAATATTCATATCTAAGGATTAGAAAAATATGTCAAACTTACAATTGTCATATTTGATTTCGAATATCAAATTCAGGTGTTTTAAAAAATAAAGAAATGAGAATAACTTGGTAAATACATTAGGCACTTTTGGATAATTATTTAAAATTTATTAAAATTCAAAGTTCGCGGTTTTGAAGAAACTCTAAAGTTTTATAATGTTTGAAGAAAAAAATAATGAAAACACCATCATTTATTATTTACTATTGATATTGTATATTGTAGTATAAATAAATCTAGAAATGGTATTTACACGTGGACTCTAAATTGTGGACCAGGCACAAACACTTGGATTGAGCTCCTGGGAATGTGGGAATATTTAATATTGGCTACCCGGTTGGACATCAATCAATTACAAGTCCTGGGAAATTCAAAAATTGTGATAGATTGGTTGAATAATAAGGGGACTCTTCAAGTCTCCTCACTGATGGGTTGGCTGGGTCGGATTCGGGCATTAAAAATTTCTTTCAACTGTATTAGTTTTTCTCACATCTACAGGGAGGAAAATGGGGAGGAAAACGCCTTTTCAAAAAAAGCGCTTCAAATGTCAGAAGGAAAGATCCAATACAGAAAATGGATTGATGGTCACGAGGGATTACTGGAGGAAAATGGGGAGGCAGACACCTTGTCAAAAAAAGAGATTCAAATGCCAGAAGGAAAGATCCAATACAACAAATGGATTGATGCCCTGGTGGATTACTGTAACCCAGACGCATAAGCATTAATGATTGAGGGGAAGTCGTTGAATCCAATGACTGAAGATATATACTTCTTGACTAGCCTCTTGAGGAGAGGGTAAACAGTCAACTTGGGCACATTTCCCCCTGGACACTTCAACATCGTTGACTACATCGGGATGCACTACGAGGATGACCACACGAAAGTAGGTTCGTAAGTTCCCATCAACAAGATCAACAACTTGTCACTGGAGGTGATCATACTGCTCAGTGGGAGGATCACTGTATCTGCGACCATCCACCAGGATTCCTAGGTGCACATGTATTGTGCCATGTAGTGCCTAGATGCACGTATTTTTTACTGGAGTACCACCATGCTCACTTGCATGAAGAGGTAGCTTACAGATTTCTGTGAGGGTAGCAACAAGAACTTCGGGTTCGATACCCTTTTGTGCTCATTTTTATTCGAGAGGGTACCTAGTCTGAGTCAGAGAGAGAGACTATGGGGGCATCTGGCCTCCTTCCTAGCAGTATGTACATGGGCAACATTGTTACCATGATAGGGGGGAGGAAGTACCATAGAGGCCTTCGATGAAAAGTTCTTCGACTAGTGGGCACGACAGATTCTAGCGATAGAGGACTACCCCTATGCTAGAATCAACTTCTCCAAAGACCCAGACATGCCCGTACCTCCCAGAGAGGAGAGAGGAGAGTTAGGTATGTGCTTTTAAAGTTATTTAATTTTTAGTTTATTTTATATATATCACTTTTTATATGCATCAGATTAATGTGAACTATGTATCTGTTATGTGCAAATGTGGGACCAGTGCACCCAACAGACTTCTCGAGGACTAGGCGAAATCCTCAACCAAAGGCAGTACCAACAACAGTCCGTGGACCAACAGCTATATGGGGACCTCGAGTCAAAGAGGCTGAGAGAGTTTTTGTCACAGACCCCCTACCCTCGAGTTGAGATCCACACAGGATCTTCACTAAAACCACGCCAAGGGTTAATCAAACCCTTTGTTTAAGCCACAAAGGACTTTGGGTTTCAGGATTTGGAGAGTCTCGATGTATTTCTACAGATCTTGGCAAATGTCAAAATGCAAAACATCAACGAAGGTTGACTCCTTCAATGCTCCGCACACATGCCCACTAATTTCGGCTTTCAGGACTTTGAGCGAATAGCCAACAGTCGTTCCTCTTCTCTTATGGTTCCTCGAACTCCGAAATGTTGGAATACCAAAATGGACTCAACGTTCCAAGGAATGCGAGATTGGTGGCCTTTTGGGATATTCGTTGAAGCTTGACCCCTCCTTTTACTTCCACTGCACGTACCTTCTGATTGAGGCTTGGGACCCACCTTTTCGTGATTTCGGGAGTTGCGTTGACCATGCAAATCTACCTCCTGAGTCCTGAAACCCTGAAACCCAATTGGTGCCAATGGCTATTGCCCCTCGACTTTTTGGGAATTTTCCTTTTCCCTCTTTGGGATTTCACGAACCGAGAGTTTGAAACTCTCGATTCCAAAGTCACTGCCTCCTCTACTTATCGAACTCCGGAAAACCGAAATGCCGAAATCCCACACCAAAGGCACACCGCGTTTCGCGACTTCAGGATTTTCAATGCAAAGAGTCCTGGTTCCTTTTCATCAGAATTTTTGGTATGCCGAATCCAAAATTACCGAAATTATGAAATTCCACACCTGATAATCCTTTTCGCAATCCAGGAATTTGTGTGACCAAAAATTTTGGCCTACACTCCAAACTTGCGAATCTCGAATCCCCGAAATGATCTGATGGCTCAAACAGATCATGATCAATGGTCCATGTTGATTCTTGATGTTAGGGTGGCAGATTCATCCAACTCCTAACCACCTTACATCTCCTCTAGATCCTATGGTCTTCGTGACTTCGCGATTTCTCCACGGAGAATTCTGACCACCAGATGCACTCTTCAATAACCCCTATCCAAACGAATCAGTGTTCTCCCTCCTGAACTTAAATTCTACAAGATGATTTCAATATCCATCTCCCTTTGAGCACTTCAAAGGTGTTATCCTTCCCGAGCCTTCACTTGTAAACTAAAGCTCCCCAAAAGGATCCTTGCTCACACTCCTTGCGACAAATCTTCAAATAACCTCTGGTTATTTGAGTCTCCGACCCTGTGCACACTTTGCAACAATAGTTTCTCACTCTTCCTACTAGATTTGAAAAATCCTTGGCTTCAGTTGGTCTGCACACACCTTGCACAACTCTATGCTTCACCCGCACTTCAATTGGTATGAGAACAATGGTATCTCTATTGAGATTTATGAGATAAAACTTAGACCCTCATCAATGCACACCTTGTGGACATTCACTGCACTCGTTGCAGGAATTCTCAGGAAGAGAAACAATTGAAACTCATTCTTCTCCTCTCTCATACTTCATACATTCAACATGAAATCATACACACAACACAACATTGAAACAAATGCATAACATAGAAACAAATCAACTATAAACATACCATTCAACAAATGTAAATAGTAAGCATCATAACACCATGAAAGTTGAGTCAAAGCCTCATATATTAACTCAAGTACTTATGTACATAGGTTCTTCTCTACAGCTCTCTGCTACAGCTCTCCAGCTTATGAATTCTGAATAATCATCTATTGTTACAATGATAAAAGGGTGAGGGTGTCTATATCCGTTTTCCCTCCCGTGCTTCTAAAATGTCTAATCTATTAAATTAAATCTACCTATTTGCATTCATTATGCATAAATGCCTTTACATACTACAGATGAGAGCAACGCTCAAGATCTGTTTACAACATCTAGACATAAGTGTAAGTATGCTTCCCTTAACTATTACATTAATGCTTCAGTTTTCAAAATTCAAAACGTTTTCAATAAAACGTGCCCTTTTTTTATCTGTGTGTCTAACTATTCCTTTGGCTAGGCACATGCTTTGGCTTTGCACAATGCTCCTGCATCATACTCCCTCGCTTGAAAATTTTCATGAACCCTGTTCATGAGCTCTTGCATGGTTCATCCATGCTTTTGAATTTTTTCTTCATTCTCCCAATTGGCATCTTCAATTAGATGTCCCTTCCACTTGCCCAAGTATTCAAAATACTCCTTTCTCCTGGTCTTTCTGCTAATCCTCTTGTCAATTATGCTTTCCATCTGTGGCTTTTCAGCTATAGGAATTTGTTTTTTCCATTGAATTTCTTTCTTCTCCTCCTCTGCTCCTGCTTCTTCATCTCTTTAAGGGTACAAATCCGCAACATTGAATATCAGTGAGATTCTGACCTGATCGGGTAATTCAATCTCATATGCATTTGCCCCAAATTTCCTTATGACCCTGCACGATCAAATATTTTTCATCTTCAGCTTATTATACATTCCCCTTGGGAACCTCTCCTTCCTCAGATGTGTAAGAATCAGATCACCAACTTCAAATTGAAGTTCTCGCCTGTGTTGATCTGCTCTCTTCTTGTATTCTTGACTTGAACTCTGCAATCGCTCCTTAACTCGGATAGGAAGCTCCTTCATTCCTTCTGCAAAGTCCTCTACACTAGCAATTCTAAATTCATCTTGATCTACCTCTTTCAATTCAAAAAATCCTCATGGATGCATTCCATATACAATCTGGAATGGACTCTGCCCTGTGATTCTATTGAGTGAATCATTGTAAGCGAATTCCGCCTATGGTAGAATTTGATCCCACTGACTATGGTGTTCAGTCACTAAACTCCTTAACAAATCTCCCAAGCTCCTGTTTATGACCTCTGTCTGTCCATCCGTCTAAGAATGATATGCGGAGCTAAAAGACAAACTTGTCTCCAACTTCTTCCATAAGGTCCTCCAAAAATTCCCTACGAACTTGGTATCTCGATTAGAAATGATACTCTTTGGTAAGCCATGAAGTCTGATGACTTCCTTGAAAAACAGGTTCACAATATGAGTTGCGTCACTAGTTTTCTAGCATGGTATGAAATGTACCATTTTTGAAAATTTGTCGACTACCACAAAGATCGAATCACATCCTCTTTGTGTTCTTGGCAGTCCCAATATGAAATCCATGCTCAGTGCGTCCCACGGCCTTTCAGGTATGGGCAATGGTTGGTATAACCCTATGTTCTACCTTTTTCCTTTCGTGTGCTGATAAATTCTGCACCTATCCACAAATTTCTTGACATCTTTCCTCATCCCTGGCAAAAAATATGAGCCATTCAACTTTGAGAACGATTTATCATGACCGAAATGTCCGACCAATCCTCCACTGTGTTTTTTCTTCAGTAGATTCTCCCTCATGGAGCATTTTGGAATACATAGTTGATTTCGCCTGAACAATAATCCATCCTTGTTGTGGGGAAATTCTACCCTATGGACTAACAAGCTAGGGCTTAAACTTGCATGCAGATCATGACCCTTCAGAAATTACTTTTAACCTTCTACCCCAAACCTAATACCCTTTTTCACATGCAAACATGAAAAGAATCAACTAACCTTTTTATCGACGGTTGGTGTAGATCCTCCGTTGTGCTTTATCCCCTTGCTTTTGCTGCTCCTTCCAAAAAGTGATTCTGCAATCTAGACAAAACTATGCATGCATGCTATTGTTCTACTAGAGGGTTAGAGATTAAGCATAAATCAAATAAAACATATAATATTCTTGCATTTGGGACGAGAAAAGTATCTTTTTATTAATCTCAAGATGAATCAACTTACAATGATAACATAGATCGACCATCGTTCCTTGATCCTGATCCTGGGCTCCTCCTCTTCTTTGTCCTCCAACTGCTTTTCTTGAATTCTCCTAAAGCTTGAGGAAAGGCTAAAGGGTTGGGACAAAACGGATTCGGCAATTGGGCAGAGTTTCTTTGCTATGATTTTCCTCTTTTGAATAGTAACCCTACCCCTTCTTTTATAGGCTAGAAGGAGATAGGGTTTTAGTCGAACTCTCGGCCATGCATGGCGGGGAGTTCCAGTTAACTGACCCAAATCTTTTTGTTCCGTCGGCAACTTTCCTGATTTTTTGCTTTGTTAGGTAAACACGGGCTGTAGAGGGCCAACCAGCGTTCCAACGTGTGCAGTCTAAGGCTTGCCAGCATTCCAACGCGCCCAGCTGTGGGTTAGGGTGCGGGTTGCTTGATTTAAGAGGTTTTTCAAGAGTTTGTTCAGCATGGCTTTGGCAATGAAGGGCAATGTGTTGGCCTGATGCCAGGTAAGCATGGATAGTGCAATTTAGGGTTATAACAGATGCCCCCTAATGTGTGAGGTCAGAAGAGCATCTNGGATAAATCAGAACCATGGCTACCAATCAAATACACTGTAGATCCATGTCAAATAACTATAAAGAGTAGCCGCGAACAATACACAGCGGAGATACATCTCGAAATCATAAAGATATACATAGAAAGTATCCATCTCTCAAAAGATGATTCGGCCTGATGGCTGTAAGCTCGAGCAACAACTTCAAAATCTTCTAAAACTTGGGTAGGAGTGTAATATGAGTGTACGACTGCACTACCCAGAGGTCTTCGATGTCTCGTCGGTTATGGACTTGATAATCTTGATGATCGGACTGAAGGCTTCAGTGATTTCGAACAAAGACTTGATTAGACGTTCAGGATGGTCGGGTATGCAGACAAGAGACATATTGCAGAGGGGCCGACTCATTCTAAGTAACAAACTTCCCTTGGACAATAGCACGACAAGTGATAAGACTCAGGCAACATATTTATTAATCATAAGTCTACAAAGCAGGAGACAACGCAAACTCTCCATATGTTTGGAAGAGTAACCAAATGGTGGAGGACGCAACTCAATATAGTGAGAAAAGATTCCTAAGGTCGTACTACATCCCAAAGTCTGATGAATCAAATGGACAGATGTGCTTTATCCAAGGGCGACACATGATGCTTCCAATACAGAAAATACTTTTCCCATCCTCTTTTTGGGGTATATTCGATTTTTTTTTTCTTTTTGATTATTTTGAAAGAATAAAGGAATATTACGTTACAATGGAGGAACAAGCACAACAAACATACAAGCTCAAGGCACAAGGACAAGACTGATGTTCTAGGAAATGATACTCGGGAAAAATCCTTCAGTGGCCAAAGGTGATAAGACGCAAAAGCAAACTATTACTAGGTTGATGGGTAAAGGATGCAAATGCAGTTGATAGAACACACAATGGTAATGTCCTTCGATGTAAGTTTAACGAGCCCAGAGAAGGGAATCTCGGTGATTTTTCATGTTTAGAGAGTCTGAAAAAGCATAAAAGGAAACTCCATTGGGGTACCTTTTTTGTCAATAGTCTAGTCGGTTCGAAAAAGGGGTAAACTAGCACCGATTAGACATCAATTCAAAACCATTTTAATGAGTGTGACAAGGACAAGATCACTCGACCATTTTTTCAATTTTAAGGAGTCTGAAAAAATCTTAACTATGGACTCTGGGGGGTTTCTTTTTCGTAAATTTAGTCCCTCAGGCCCGAAAAAGGAATAAAATTATACCTGAGGATACTCTTCTAAAGAATTGGAATTCGATAGAGTATTCCTTTGTTCGTACAGTTGACCGTCTGGACCGAAAAAGGGGTAAACTACCACCGGACAGACGTGAGTTCAAATTTCAGTTTAACGAGCGTGAAAGGTCACAAGATCGCTCGACAATCTTTTCATGTTTAGAGGGTCTGAAAAGGGATTAAAAGGAGACCCGTTCTATTTTGGGAGTCCAGAGGGTAAGACAAAGAGTGAAAAAAACCCATGCAAATGAGGCTCAAACTCGTATTCAGGAAAGACTGTACGGACTCCCGAGCCTACTATGTTGTTAGAAATGACATGGACACCATAATGCAACCAGGAACTACCTAGGGCATCCATGTTTTGGTAAGCTCTACCACCAAGTTGCGACACTTCTAGAGCAGATATGACGGTTTTGTGTCACAACCAGATGGGATCGATCCTATATCGTAAGGAAAAAAGGCAACGAGATGCAACAGTGGGTATGAAATCCTACCCTATATGCTCAGGTTGATTTTTGAAATTTTTTTTATGGACCGTCCATATGTATATTTTTTTTATTTTCTGAAACTCAATGAAAAATGTCCCAATACCTGATCAAATCCCTCCCATATAACTCTGGAACCACTCAAAATGGTTTTTGGTATAAAGAAACTTATAAAAGGGGCCAAAAGGGTGACAAAAAGAGGCCAAAAAGTCTATAAATAGAAGCTGGTAGCTCATTATCACCATTGCTGATTTGGAAATTGACTCTGGAGCCAAAAGACCCCCTTTGCTAGAGATCTTGATTCCGGGAGCTACAGTGGACGAAACAGACTTATGCTTGGACCAAGTAAGTACAAACTCCCTAACCTTGCATTTCAATACTTCATTTGTGTCTTTTAAGTTGCTTTTAAGGGTGGTTGTCGACCTCTAAGAAGCCGGCCCTAGAAAAACGCGGGCTGTCCAGGGACAGCCCGGGGGTACCCGTGCGCAGGGATAAATCTGCCCGCGGGTACCCACGACTGTCGGCTCGACAGCCCGCGGGCTACTCCCGCATGATGGAAATTTACTTGAATGAAGATCTAAACTCCCCTTTTTCTTTGTGTGTTTGACAGGATGTATGTCCAATGGAGAGAGAGGGAGCATGAGGCTGCCAATGAGGCAGTGGCCGTAGATCCGAATGTTATGGCCGTGCTGTCACAGTGTGGCTTGGTAAAAAATTTCTTGTGTCCATTCATGCGTGCTCAACCCAGGCTACTGAATGCCTTGGTTGACTATTGGCACCCAGATGCAGAGGCATTTATGATAGAGGGGCAATCCTTGGTGCCCACCACCGAGGATATATATTTTTTGACGGGCCTCTCGAGGAGAGGGGAACCCGTCAACTTTCAGACCTTTCCTGCAGGGCCGAGCAAAGTCTCAGAGTTGATAGCGGAATATTGCATGGCTGGGACCAATCAAAGGACTTCCTCGATACCTGTTAGTAGTATCACAAGCCTTACTCTTCAGACTATCTTATCGCTCATTGGGCGAATTATCGACTCTGCAGCCATACATCAAGCGTCGCGCGCACAGATGAACTGTGCCATTCAGTGCATGAATGCACAAATCTTTGACTGGAGTACCACACTACTGGCAAGCATGACAGGTCAGTTGACAGTTTGTAGGCAACAGACACACAGGAACTTCGGGTTTGGGACCATCCTGTGTTCATTCTTTTTTGAGAGAGTTCCATGTTTTAGTCCTTGGCTTACAGTACGAGGACATCTGGCGAATTTCCCCGCAGTGTGCAGATGGGCAACATTGTTTCCGCGAAAGGGTGGTGGAAGGACCACAGAGGCCTTCAACGATGACTTTTTTGCATGGCTGTCGCGACAGATCCCAGCGATCGAGGATTACCCATATGCAGGGATTGATTTTTCCAGAGATCCAGCGATACCGGTGCCTCCTGGTGAGGAGCGAGGGGAGATGGGTAAGTCTCCACCTATCTAGTTTTTTTGTTTGCATATGTAATTTTTATGTCTTTTTGATATATATATCATGTGTTTGTATAATAGAGTTTTTGATGGGTGAACATTGTGTTGCATGCAGATGTGGGACCCGTGCGACCTGTCGATTTTGCACAGAATAGGCGCCGCCCACGGCCAGAGGCCGCAACTGCCGCTGCTAGGGGAGCAGCAGTAGCAGGGAACCTCCTAGCAGGAGAGGCCGAGAGGGCTCTTAGGCGGATTGAGCGGAACTTCACTGAGCTCACTCGCACAGTTCCCATGGCAGAGATAGAGGACTTGCCGCCCTCCATGCAGACTCATATTGTGGGGGTACCTTGGACATGGGTCCGATTGTTTAGGCATTTGGGTCGAGCTGTGTATGATTATAACATGCTCACAGGCCCTAAACAGACTTGTAGACTTTTATGTGCCACGAGCACTGATATGTATATTTTTTTGAGGGCATAAGCCCTAGTGACTCGTTATGGTTCCCACTTTTTGNTTACATGTGTATGATCATGATCTCTTTTATGTGTGAGCAAGATGCCAATCTAAAATGTGATTAGCTAGAGTATCTGTGATTTGATTTAGACTCCTAGGAACATGAAAATATGTGATATAATCAAAGTTGTGTTCCAAGAGACATACCCTAAGGAATCGTCGGTGTAAAGTAGGATCGTGCACACGTTATATTCTGTTTAGCTGCGACACAACCAGTTGAGAGTCTAGATAGACCCAGAGACGAGAGATACCCAATGACAAAGTGTCACGAAGCAACTCGATAACTGCGCTATACTCAACAACATTGTTTGTGGTGTCACCTAAGCATATCCCTCCGAAAGATAACAACTGACCCTGTGGTGTAAAGATTACCCAAGCTGCGGAGGCAAGCCTCTGCGTGTGTCGACTAGCACCGTCTGCATACCCAATGAACACCTCGGACTCACTTGACATCTGCCATAGTGACGAAAGATAACATTAATGACACGTCCATGACGCGTTTTTCAAAAGAAACGAAAGAAAGTAATAGCACAAAGACTATACATATGTTACAAAAAGTTACCCATAGTGACGGTGCTATGAGTAATACTTCTTGAGGTAGAGCCCATTCCTAGGCTCCGCCAAAGCATTCCCTTCAAAATTGACCAGACGATAAGCACCCTTTTTTAAAACCTCCTTAACAATGAAGGGTCCGAACCACATGGGTTTAAACTTTCCTGCCCCCAGGGGGTCCTTCTCTTGGTCATAAACCAGGACAAGGTCGCCCTCAGAGAAAACCCGAGGATGAACGGACCTATCATATTGACACTTAACCTTATGTTTATGAGCCTCATTGGCTAGGGACGCATCGCAACGCTGTTCATCAAGCTGCTCAAGGTGTACTAACCGTTCTTCAAGTGGAGAAGTGTCTGGCAATAATTGTACTGCCAATTTCAGAGATGGAATTTGACATTCGATGGGAAAGACTGCCTCCAGCCCGTAAACAAGTTGGAAAGGTGAGAAACCGGTTGCAGTCTTAACTAANAAGGTGAGGAATGTTCTTGCCGTAACCCAAGCTTTGATGTTAACTCGGTCATCATTTGATTCTGAAAGTGACTGCCATGGTTAGTGACAATCTCTCTGGGGACGTCGAACTATGCTATGATCTGGTTAAATAAGAAGAGAGTTGCAGTCTCTCCATCATCTTTGAACGTCGGCATAGCTTCGACCCACTTAGTGAAGTAGTCGACAGCTACAATGATATAGCAATGCCCCTAGCTGATGGGGGGTTGCATGTAGTGTAATCAATTCCCCATTTAGTGAAGGGACCGATGGTGATGACCGGAAACATAGGAGCGGGATGTGCCCTCATATTCCGTGAGAAGACTTGGCACGGATGGCACTTCTTGACCGACTCGATACAATCTTTGATAAGTGTGGGCCAAAAGTAACCTGCTCATAAAATCTTTTGTGCTGTTGCCAACCCGGATAAGTGACCGCCACAAGATCCTGTATTACAATCATTGAGCACTATGACGGCCTCCTCATGAGTGATACATCGACACAACATACAATCTACACCTCTCCGATACAAAGTATCATTGAGTATAAGATAGTTCTTGGCCTGATGGCGTATCCATCGACGCTCATCACGAGAAGAAGAGGTAGGACACTTCAAAGTCTGGAGATAGATCAATATATCTCCATACCAGGGGTCGGATGATTCAATAAAAAACATATCCCCCCGGATAGGCGATTCCCCAGGCACAACATCACTTGACTCAACCGGAAGCTCCGAGATAAGTTCTGCGAAGACCAACGACTTTTTGGACTTCGCTGAAACGAAGTCTAAGTCAAATTCTTGGAGGATGACCATCCATCTACTGATTTTTCCACTGATAACTCATCGTGTCAACATGTACTGAAATGGATTCACAATGGCAACGACAGTGGTCTTACGAAACAGAACATAGTGACGGAACCGTTGAACAGCATGGACTGGTGCCAACGCAAGTTTTTCGAGATGGGTATAATTAAGTTCCGATCCTACGAGGCCTCAGCTCAGGTAATAGATCACGTATTCAGACAACAAATCTTCTTCCTGAACTAAAACCATGCCTATGGTTTACTTTACGATAGCCAGATATAATAGGAAATCCTTGTTATAATTCGGTGGCCGTAGCAGAGGTGCGGTTATAAGGGCGTGTTTCAATGCATCGAAAGAGCACTGCGCTGCTTCGTCCCAGAGAAAAGGAACGTCTTTCTTCAGTAAACACATGAAGCCCTTGGTGATTTCAGGATAGTTGGCGATGAAGCGTCATAAGAAGTTCACCTTGCCTTGAAGACTCTGAAGTTGTAAGATTGTGCGTGGGGGGGGCAACTGGACTATTGCCTCCACCTTAAGAGGATCGACCATGATCCCCATTGTTGAAATGATGAAACCTAACAAACGTCCTGACGTGACACAAAAGCTGCACTTGTTGGGATTTAAGCGAATCTGGAAGTAGCGATAGCGTTCGAAGATGAGTCTGAGGTGCGTAGGATGATCTTTTCACTTACGAGAGCGTGATGCTAAATCATCTAGATATGCCTCGACTATATGTTTGAGGTCATGAAACGCAAAAGACATGGCCCACTGGAAAGTGGCTCTAGCGTTCTTGAGACCAAAAGGCATTTTTCGATAGGCAAATGTACCCCACGGACAAATGAATGTCGTTTTGTGTTGGTCTTCAGGTTTGATTTGTATTTGGTTATAGCTCGAGAAACCATCCATGAACGAAAAGGATTCACAACCAACGCACTCATCAATAATCTGGTCAATGAATGGGGTTGGATAATTATCTTTTGGACATGCCTTGTTCAAATCATGGAAATCAGTACAGATACGAATCGTGCCTTGTTTTTTATCGACCGACACGGGGTTTGACACCCATTGAGTCAAGTGAATAGGGTATATGAACCCTGACTTAAGCAATTTCTCAACCTCAGCTTTGATAGCTGCTGCTTTCCTAGGATTAGCTGGATGAAGTTTTGGTCGAACAGGCTTAGCATCAGGATACGTAGTGATCTCATGTTCAACTATTTTCGGATTGATGCCTGGCATTTCCTCGTAAGACCAAGCAAAAACATCGTGGAATTCTTTAAAAAGATCTGTGTAAATATGAATCTCCTCGGGGGAGCAATCCGCTCCGACGAAGACATTCTCTACGATGCCGGGGTTTCGGGAGATATTGATGGGTATCGTGGCAGCGATAGTCGCCATATTTCCCTCAGCATAAATATCCTGTGTAGCTAAGAGGTTAATGGGACAAGGTTGATCTCCCGTCATGGTGATAGTGAATTCTCCTGCCTCGATTCGGTGTAAATTTGGGAGGAAATATGATCTGTGATGAAGATCTTCCCAGGGTTTGTCCAGACCAGTATTGCTTCGATTATTTCTTCATCAGAAGGCAAGACTAAATCTAACGAATCGGTGTTGACAAGAGAATCCTGAGCCCAGATAGGCTCAAGGAGTGGATCCAACTCTTGTGAGGAAATCAGATCAGGAGTAGCTAAAGCTTGCTGGACCAAAGAGTACGCTACTTCAACGGCTGACAAGGGCGTAGACATGCCCGCATGCCCCGTCGCATCCATCGTGTCTGATGGGGAAGGAAGAATCCACGGATCCTGAAAGTAAGTCGTGCGAAACGACGAGACGTGAAAAATCTCAGCCTTGTGGTGAGTCGATATAAACTTGACATTGCCATGAGGAGGTGGGTAATCGAAAGTACCCATCAAAGATGGGCACAAACCAACTCCTACGTTAACGACACCATCTTGAGGATTATCAACCATGGGAACCGTGGATGCCCCCAAAGATGGGTCAGGTTGAGAGAAGGATAAATGATCAATAGTCACTATCCGGCCTTCATGTGGAAACAATAAGACTCGGAAAACTGTAGCGACTACCGCTTGCATTGCATAATTCCAACTACGACCTAACAATAGATTATAGTCGATGGGGGCATCAACTACCTCTACTTCGACGCACACGGTCTTCCCCCCTAACTGCACAGGGAAATAAGGAATGATGCCATGTGGTCGAAAAGAACGACCATCGAACGCAGTGAGGAGAGTAGGTGACGGAGACAACTTGGGTTGACCAATGTCTTTCCAGCATGCTAACGACATAACGCAAGTCAAAGCGCCCTCGTCTACCACCGTGCGGAAGATATTCCGTGTAAAAGTTTTCATGGGATGAGCCAATACTATATGAAATGCGACGTGGTAAGGTAAATGAGGTTTCAAGTCAGTCGTATCTAACATGATGGTACCTGGGTTACAAGTCTTAGTAGATCCTAAAGCAGTCAACAAGGCTTTTCTCTGAGCAGGGCAACTTTGGAGGACCTCCAAAGCGGAAAAGGGGTTTGTGATAAATATTCCACCACAGAGTAGTTCTGGGTGGCCCTTGCATTTGGATTGTGAGAAACTCGCTTACACGCACCTTTTGGGATGCATGTCATTGTTTCACCCAATGTCTTCTCGATCTGTAGAGGAAGAGATGGGATCTCGACTTCTTTGCCCTTCTCAGAGGCACTTGGTTTGCTATAGTCATGTGCTCTAGTCATTATTAAAGCATCACTTTTAACCATATATACGTTCGTGGAAGATGAATTGTTTGGGGGAGGGCAGTTTTCTTGGCTGCCCACCTCGGCACTTGTAGAGGCTTGAGTTAAATTTTGCCCATGCTGAAAGGGATTAGTCAACACGGCTTGTTGTTGCTGCATGACAAACTTCTGGGCCTCTGCAAGTCGAGGGCATAGGTGGGTTGGGTGGTCTTCCGCACATAGGTTGCATGGATACAACACCTTCCTCTTTTCTATGGTGCCCTCGCCAGCATTATCATTTGGTTTTTTATCCCCCTTACTCTTCTTGTGTTGTTTTTCTTCCCTTCGGGCTGTTGGTTGGCCTTTGGGTTAGTCGTCTGTATGGAGTGTACTTCCGACGTTTGAGTAGGAGGAGCAGTCAAAGCAGTAGTCTGGTTGGCCGCTGAGTGTTGTATAGATAACTCCTGCAATTGTTTAGTCAATTGCTCAGCGGGCTTAGTTTGTGCCGAACCAACGATACCGTCAGCATGTGGGCCAACTCTCTGTCTGGTTTTATCCAGAATTGATCATGGTGCATCCGGAAGGATGGTGTACAATAGACCAGACTGAGAGTAGATAAGCTCAAACTGTTGAGCCCTCATGATGGCATCTTCCTCGGAGAAAACCCCTGAAGTCGCGACGTCTTTGGATAACTGCGGAACTAAAGACTTAAGGAACCACTCGAGCAGGAATGCTGGTGGGACAGGTACTTTGATAAGACTCTTTCGGCGTCACCACTCTCGAATATGATCCGAGATATGGTCCTCTTTCGTCTGCGAGAAATTGGCTGGCAACTCTGTGCCGGCGTCGTATCTCACAGGTAACTGGAAATGGTTAAGGAAAGCCATCGCTAGTTCGCCAAAAAAAGAATATCATGAACGATCAAGCTCTATGTACCATTTCGCGGCACTCCCAATAAGAGTGCGTTGAAACAATCACAGCTGGATGGAGTCATATTTCAGTGAGTTAGATGAACACCATAAGTGGAAAGTAGTCACATGATCACCTGGATCTTCATTAGGCTTGGCCTCGAAATTTGGAATGTCCTAAGACAACTTCGTCGGCATAGGAGGCCAACGCGGATCGTGACAGATAGGATCATTTAACAACTGTGTCAAATCGGGAAAGTGTAACATTGCCAGGAATGGTAGTTTGGGTTGTTGCTGATATCTTGGATAAAAGGGTCCTAGAGTTTGACTGGCATTAGGTTGCCAGGAAAAGTTTGGCTGCTGGCTCGGGTTCTGGTAGAAACCATGGCCCTGACCAGCGTAAGGGTTTTGCATCTGAGGAGACATCATTGGCTGAGTCCCCATGAAGGACATAGGATGTTGGGCGTTCATCGTGTTTGATGAACTTTGGGAAGGATTACCCCATGCCGGTCTCGAGGGGAGAGGCATAGAAGTCTGTCCGGGGTTCCATTGACTGTGGAAAGAATTACCCCAGAGTGACATTCCAGATGAAGGAACGAATCCTTGGCTTGAGTTCCAAGGTCCTGGTATATGTGCCCCTAGCACAGGAATAGTACCCTGTGTCGGTGTAGACTGTCCAAAAATGGGTGTTCCCCCCGATGGGAAAGTAGTGGATGTGAAAGTGTTATTACCAAACTTCCCGTTCCAAATAAACAGTGACGAACCTACCGACTGAGTTTGCGCAGGTGTTCCTTGACTCCCGGCTCCAAAAGAAATCGTGTGTGCAGGCGATCCGGCGGACTGCTGATGCAATCCACCAAGTGAAGGGGATGAAGGAGGGATATGACCTCCATCATAAGGAAAAGCATTGAAAGGGACAGGAATGCCCCCAAGTTGACCTTGCAGAGAAGCGTTAGAGATCCCTGCCCCCAAACCTAAAGTTTGTAAAGTGGAGGAAGTGAGTGCAGGACTTGTACCTGAACTAGGCATACCGTATGAAAACGGAGGACCGGTCGCACTAGGTGTGTAAGGAGGTGTGGCCGCCGCGATAGATGGGGTCAGTCCATTGTGCGACGTAGTTGCGGCCGAGACCATGGTGGCCCGGATTGTCGACAAAGGCAAGTTAGGAGAAGCTTCTCCTGTGGTAGCAACAATGATGGGAATGGAAGAAATCCCAGTTGAAGTAACAGAGCTTGGTTCCATAACTGGGTTAGGCGCTGATAGGCGTTCGTAAAATTGAATTGGCACAATAATGTCCAGCCAAATATTAGTTTCTGAGGTTTCAACCGGTCCAAGATTGGCGGTTGATTCCTCCGGGAGTTGTTCAGGCTCAATGGTTTGAAACCCGGTTGCTTTGAAAGACCCTCGTTGGTCTAGCTTCCACCTCAATGGTGGTGGGGGTGGCTCCAGTATAACCGGTGGCAGGCCCAGAAGCCTTTGTGACCGACGGAGCTCTGAATCCTCCACTGTGTGAGAATATTCACGACACGCTAAGGTATTCTACACGAATAAACAATAACACTCACTAAAAGAAAGCCTCTAGAAGATAAATCAAGCAAGCACTAAACTAGTTGGAAGAACAGTTACAACAACCAACACTAGAGCAACTTACCGGTGCAAGTGAAAATCGAATACGGAAGCACCCTTTGAGTATACTCTCCAAAGCATGGCCCGATGTCTGTCCTAGGTACCGTGGTATACCCCCGCAGTCACCCGTGTATGTCCCTAGAAAAGATTGGCGACTAGTTTGCCAGCACGTGAACAATCACCAGGCAGGTACAGTCGACAGTTGGGTAGACCACAATGAGCAGGGTATCAAGCCCGAAACCTATCAAGGGTATCGAGAGCAAATGGTCCGAAAGACAACTGAGGACCTCGAATGGATTCGAGACCCACGAAGCTCCGTGGAAAATGCAAACGATGAAATCCCTTAACAAATCCTCGATATGTGTTCTCCACAACGCTCGGTTCAGCTTTGGAGGGGTTATCTCCGCTACCTTTCCTTACGCGACCTCGTGTTTAGCCCCTGTGTTAGAGGGGGGTCCCGGAT